>PVJO010021369.1:0-30172 GCA_004026905.1 Hystrix cristata | reverse complement strand
ATTCTTCTGAAAAGATTTCAAAATATCAGAAATGAAGGACCAATAAAAAATTTTAAGAGTAAAGTCAAAGCATAAATGACAGACATGTTCTTTATGTACCGTAAAATGCCGCATCTAGAAGTATCGGAGTAGGAGAATTTGAACTTAAACAAACACACATCTCATTAAACCTCAATTAGGTCGGCCAAACATGTAATCCCGTCACAAAGGTTTGGGCACAAATAAACATATTTTTAATTGAATTTTTTTTTTTCTTTTTACAAATTCTTTGGATGGAAGTTTTTGAAAACCATAAAGAATAATACTAAGGTTTATTATTTTTTTTCTGGAATTCTACCTAACTAAAAGCCAAACCAATTCTCTCAGAAAATCCAACGCATACAATTTTTGAAGAAAATGAAGCCCAGTTTCTACCATGAAAGCCAAAGTTATCCTTCTCGCCTCAGTTTGTTGGCATTAGGGAAAGAGCACGACCTTTAACAAAATCAGTCACATTTATTTTCCTCACAACATTTTTGTGTGTGAAGTTCAGGGTCATTAAGTCTGGGCCCCGGAGGACACAAGCTGACTGAGACTCCTGATCTGGCCCAGCTCACAGTATGCAGCCTTCGTCCCATTGATAATCTGGCTCCTACCCAGGTTTCAGCAGATCTCCTAATCAGAGGAAATAAAACTGGTGAGCTTGTCTTTTCTGGTGAGAAATTCAAGCAGCCTAGAAAGAACGACTGATGCTCCAGAACACACAGAGACCTACACACCACACAATTTTAGGTAGTTCACATTATTAAGTACTTAGTAACCCGGGGAGTTTGGAATCTCTAGAAATCATTTCAGGGAAGCAAATACGTATCGTAATTTGACTCATTTGAATATTTAAAATGTTCCATTGCTTTTGGATTCTTTGTTTGAGTATTTTACTTTCCACTCTTTGTGTGAACATTGGGTGAGTGTCAGGAGTTACTTGTCTCTAAAGATGCAATGATTTTTTTTTTCTGTAAACACCTGTGATCTATGCAGAATGAAATGGATGTCCAGAAGCAAAATAATCTGAAGAGTAGGGTAATTATCAGAATTTCAATGAGGTAAGGAAAATGCAATATGAAGGAAGTTAAATGAAAGCCTTAGCAATTGAGGCCTGAGAAGATTTGTGTTGAATTCTATCTCCCTCCCCATGACCCTGTCTGCATATGTGATGGCTGTATATACTTCTGTTGTTTAGGAAGCTGACGACTGTCAGGTAAATTTAATGCAGCTGTGTCTTCGAATTTGATGGACTAACTTCTTTGAAAATTAGATTAGCAAAAAATTCAAGGAGCTGCCCATCGTGAGTAAGATGTCTTGTTTTGGAGTGACACATATACAGGGCCCTGATGCTCACTGGGATAGAAAATTTCAAATAAGAAAAAAACATGTGTAGAAACGTCAGTAGAAAATCTACAAGGTGTTGACTAAGTAAACAATCAAAAAATAAAGAGAAAGCAAATTGCAAGGTCAGGTGAGATCCTTGGAATAATCACTATGGTGATGGTTGACCCCTAATCATCAGACTGATGAACAAACAAAGACAAAACAAAGTTAACTGAACCAGAGACCAGGCTGGTCACTAAATACAAGTAGGAAGTATATAAAATTTAGTATGTGTTTACTTTATCTCTATTTATTTTGTTGCTTTCTCCTGTTGCTTGTAATAATTGTTACGACACTGATTATTTCAACTATTGAATGATTTATTTATGGATTTATTTTAAATCTTTAAAGTTTTCTCCTTTTAATCATCAAGAAACATTTAATGTTTGTAAGGTAATAGTAGCCTGGTATTTGAGAAGAGATAAATAAAAACAAAGGGGTTCGATATAATTATTTCTTGAGCTCTCGTGATGTGCCCAGCCACTCATACATTCATCTGATAATTGAAAGTTAACTCTCTCTATAGCACTGGGAAGTGTCACACTCATTAGTAATGTAGTTAGCAACATTTCTGTGATCTGAAAATAATCACTATGTGACAAAAATCACAAAGATCTGAGGGAGGTGTTTAGAACTCAAAAGTAAATTGTGCAAGCGTCCTCAGCATTCATAGGCAGAGTGCAAGAGAATCTCTTCCTCCGTTACGTGTTTAAGTATGATTTTCAGAACTAGGCATGTATAGTGTTTACTTTACAGTGGACTGGGAATTGAAATGTTTCAGTCATTGAGGGCTTGATTCTAAGTAACAATAGTATCAAATATTTTATTACATATTATATATCAAGAACTGTCCTAAGTGCATAAAATTTTAAGTACATTCCCTAGTGAGGTATATGTTGTTTCAAATCTTGAATATTCTATTTTCTAAGTGTCTGGCTCTGGAAAATTATTTAATATCTCACTGACTCAGTGTCCTCTTTCGTAAAATGGATTTATTGATATACACTCTTTGGAGTTACTGTGAGTATTTTAAAAGTGATACCCACAAAGAGTTTAGATGGACTGTAGGCACATGGAAATGCTGGAATTCTAAGGTCTTAAAAATACTACACTTTTGGATGGTGAGTGTAGTTAAGTAGTTTACTGAGGTCAGTACTTAATCTGACCTCGGTAAACCCAAGTAGTTTTTCTTCAGTATGTTTCTAGATTGCACAAAAGTTTTCATTTTGGAAGGATAATGTGATGCAAAATTTTATGAGAAAAGTTTCTTATAAATCACCAAGACTAGATTAATTATTTTACAGACTGAAACCTAGAGTAGATGGATACAAGATCCTAATGTGAGTGATGAGCTAGATTAGAAATAAAATCGTGTCTCTTCTTTCCTAAGCCACTGTGTTTGCAGAGGGGTTATTGGGTACTTACAACATTGCTAGGAATGGAGGACTGGTGTTTCATTGAATTTTACACAAATACAGGAGCTATAAATTACTCTTTCTGAACAGGTTATTTTGATAGGTGAAAGGAGCAGGGTAGCTATGTAGATTTTGTTGATGCCAATAATTTTCTAGTCTTAGAAAATTCGGTTTAATTTATCATCCCAATTTGTAAATTATAAATCTATATTAGACTCTCTTTAGTGATGGAAATTCAACTTTGAATGATACTCTCTGGTAAAAAAAGAGAATAAAATAACTATGAATAAAGTAAGGATTTTAATATTAAATATACTCTTACTTTCTCAATCTTTTGTATGTCAATTCAGATTTTCAACTCAGACAGTGCTAATTTCAAATTCTGATTTTCTAAATCATAGTTCTGGGATCTATATTTTTTAATTGGCAAAGTCAATTCGCTTTTACAATTTGAAAGTATTATTACTCCTGGATGCTCAGCAGAAATGCAGACTCTGATTAAAAAGACTGAGAAAAATAGATGTGGTAATAGCATATACTGAGTAACCAGTGAAATTATCCAGATAAAATTGCTTTCATTTAATTCCTTTATTTTTAATTACTCGATTGTGTGGTTCACTTAATTAAAAATTGCAATTTTATTGAATACTGAAATAAATATTCTTCTAAAACACTAGCATTAGCCAATGAAAACTGCATGTAAGGAAAAGAGAAGAGTTAAATCAAACATGTGGACCTCTTACAGAGAGTATTTATCTTTTACTTTCTTCATCTACTCAAAAATTTATACCTTATGTTAACATATGAAATAGACTTATAATTATATTACCTTCGTCTTCTACCTCACTCTACAGTGATTTTGAGGTTGAACATATGCCAGTAGCTACATTTTGCATCACTAGTAAACTTTACATTGATAAAAATATCTATACCAACTCTACTTTGATTTATGCTTCCTTACACTTTCATCTTTAATGATATTTGAGTTTGTAGAATTCAAAAGTATATTCTTCATAGGGATTTAATTGTACATTGAGAAAAACCTGCAAAAGACTAATACTTCTCGAAGAACTTTTTAATGGTTTGATTGAATGTCTTTATTTTTCTTAATATTGAGGTTGGTCATAATGTCCTGAAAAGATGGTTTATGGAGTCATAGTGAGATGAATGGGCAATGAACACCAAAAAAGCAACTTTTTAAAATTAAATTTATGATTTCCTTTTTCTGAAACATTGAAATCTTGTCCATTAAACCTAGTTTCATGATACTAGTTGCATTACTAACATTCTTCATGAAATTAACAACATTAACGGAGGCTTTTATCTCCTCAGGTGACTGTTAATGTACTTTTACTGCCCTGGACCATGCAAAATAGGAATAATGTCACCATGTTTATTCTACTGGGACTTTCTCAAAGTAAGGAGATTGAAGTCTTGTGCTTTGTATTATTTTTATTTTGTTACATTGCTATTTGGGTGGGAAACGTGCTCATAATAATTTCTATCACGTGCACCCAGCTAATTGACCAACCCATGTATTTCTTCCTCAACTACCTCGCACTCTGTGACCTTTGCTATACATCCACGGTGACCCCCAAACTAATGACTGATTTACTGTCAGAAAGGAAGACTATCTCCTATAGTAACTGCATGGTGCAGCTCTTTACCATTCACTTCCTTGGAGGCATGGAGATCTTCGTCCTCACGGGGATGGCCTATGACCGCTACGTGGCCATCTGCAGGCCGCTGCACTACCCTGTGGTCATGAGCAGGTGGAGGTGTAACTCCATCATCGTAGCTTGCTGCACGGGGGCATTTCTACACTCTGCTAGCCAGTTCCTTCTGACTGCATTCTTACCCTTCTGTGGGCCCAATGAGATCGACCACTATTTCTGTGATGTGTACCCTTTGCTGAAACTGGCTTGCACAGATACGCACGAAGTCGGTCTCTTGGTCATTGTTAATTCGGGTCTGATTGCTTTGCTGACATTCGTGACTTTGATGGTTTCTTATGTTCTGATACTGTGCACTCTCAGGGTTTACCCCACGGAGAGTCGCTCCAAAGCCCTCTCGACGTGCAGCTGTCACCTGACTGTGGTCGTCCTTTTCTTTGTGCCAGTCCTCTTCGTTTACATAAGACCAAACATAACCCTCCCTGAAGACAAAGTGTTTGCGCTTTTCTATACGGTCATTGCTCCTATGTTCAACCCTCTGATCTACGCCTTAAGAAACTTTGAAATGAAGAAGGCTCTCAGGAGAATGTGGGAGCATCCATATTGTTTGGAAAGGCAGTAAGGACTGTGCCAGCCTCTCAGGATTTCACTTTAGGCCTAACGTGAGGTCTAAGACTTAGTATGGAATGATACAAAAGCAAAATTACAGTACATAGAGGAATAAGTTGTAGAGTTCTGTAGCTCATTAGAATGGCTGTAATTGATAAGTATGACCAATATGTACTAATAAAAATGTAACATAAATAAGCAGAAAAGATTTTGAATGTTCCTATCACAAAATGTTTTGAGGCGATGGTTTTGCTAATTACTCATTTCATCATCACACATTGTATGCATATATTTTTGTCAATCTGTTTAAAGCATACACCTCATATGCCAGAGCCAGAGACCATCAAAGTTGGGTCTTTCTAGTGTTTGGTCACACTTCTCCAACGTGGGCAAGCTTAACTTTTATTTTCATTTTTCTCCTTTCTGTATCTGTATAGAAGTCCTCCTTAATTTAATATTTTTACTTTCAATGTTTTTCAGTTAGTTCTTCTTATTTTTTGCTTTCCACTCTAATTCTAGCGTGCCACTTTTGACACAAACTTCTGGACAGCTGTGCGGTAAAAGGAGGCATATAAACTCTTTCTAGGATGTCAGAGAAGAACACAGAAAACTGATTTCTCACCTGTCCTTCACAAATGAGTGGAGAATCCCCTTCCCTTCTAGCATCTATGAATAATCTTATGAATATACAGTACCTAAACCTACTTTAAAATTAATATTTTAGGGAGGGCGTGGTGGCACATGCTTGTACTAGCACTAGGGCAGGATAATCACTGTGAGTTTAAGGCCTGCCTGAAGTATATAATGAGACCCTGCCTCAAAAACAAACAAACAAACAACAAAAAAACAGTTTTGTTACTATTCGCACGTTCACTTCTGGGCACCTCATACTGTGTCTTCCTGTGGTCCCTTCTTTGTCAACACATCACTGGTGTTTCTACTTTGTCTCCAGATTTTCTCTTTAGATAATACATCCAGTCAGATTAGATTAGTTCCACCCAAACAGATTCATTTAAGATTAATGATCTCTGTAACAGCTCATTCTCCAAACACGCCTGATGCATAGAAAACAGGAAGAACTTCAACATGGGAATTTGGCGCGAGAGGACGTGCAAAGAGGAATGAGCGTGTGTCAGTCACAGGTGTCTTCTCCACGCCCCTTCCCTGAAAAATAAGCTATTTGGTTGGACTCAGTGCTGTGTGAGGTAACATGGTGATTGCCAAAATATTCGGAGGGCCGTGGAATGTGCTGCTTGGGGGATTATTGGGAGAAATAAAGCAAATCTAGCTCTACAAAAAGAATCTATTTCTCTAAAGACAAATTCTGTCCCTTTTGTGCTGGGAGGTTTTCTCTGGTGTCATTTTGCAACCAGAGTGCTGAGCAGTCTCCCTGCAGAGAGGTGGACACTCGACGTTGGTGTGACAGAGAGAGTATCCAAACATGGTTCAATAACGTTTCCCTTTTCACAAGATATTCTTGCGTATTTATTTTGTGTGTGTGTGTGCGTGTATGTGTAGTGCGTAGTGTGCGTGTGCACGCGCGTGTTTGTAGTGTTAGGGATTGAAAGCAGGTTTCAACTTGCTGACCTGGTGATCCTACTAACATGGCACTTGGTGGATGGTGCCTGCACTCCAAAGTTCCCGTGATGTGACCATCTGCTGCCCCCTGGTCTGCTGTCAGCGATCAATCAGAACTTAATACCAGCTCAGGAGCAGTTTCTGTAAAGGGGAATCGTTATCCGCAGGAGAATGTAACGCTTTGCTCCAACACTTTGCGTGTCCCTCTTGGGATTCTATCACAGCTTTTGCGAAGTCTGCACGGTGCTCGCCTCCTCCGAGCTTCTGGATTATGGGACCCCCCGACAGAGCAGCCCTCACGGCAGCCTGCACTCGGGACTCGTTCCTTCACTTGCTGGGACCCGCAGCCGGCAGACGCACTCTTCACTCGGTTACCCTGTCAGTGCAGGGAACTCAGTGCCACAAATGCTGACTCCTCACTTTAAAGGAACTTTCAGTCAATAAACTTCTGTGCTGGATACAGCATCTTTCACTCGGCGAGGCCATCATTTCATGCCCAGAAACCTCGATCCAAAGACTTCAGTAGGAATTTGTATCTATCTAGTTGTTTCATCTGAAATAAGAAATTTAAACTGGAGTCATACCAGAATGGTTCAGGGAAAACCAATGTTACAGTCCACGACACATCTAACTCTGTCTTCTGAGGCAAAATCATCAAATTAAATGAAGGCTGCAAGAAAAATGAACGTGCCTGTGTCTTTCAAGTGCGAGTGTAGCCTGCTCGCTTCAAATCCATCACGGGTGACATTTTGACGACATGATGTTGGTCAGAAAATTATATTCCATGTGCTTACACTTTGTTATCGTGCAGCTCAGAAAGACAATGTGAGTGTTCTGATCTTCACTAGGAAAGATTAATTTACTTACTCTGTTAGGAACTGTGGAAGTCAATACAGGGGCATTTACACATCCGGGGGAACATGACAAGATAGAATTGCCCCGTGATGGGAAGAGGCTTCCAAGAAGCCTGAAAATCAGGATTGATGTTCTCATCTGATGATGGCGACTGTGCACAGGGATTCATGCCGTGTGAGTCTTCAAACTGTGAACATATGGAATTCCTGTTCTATTTAAGACATATATGCCAATTAAAAATGTGAAACTCAGTTTTGTGTTGAGGAAAAAATACTGTACTGACAAAGACTTAGTGAATTAGAACACAAGCTGGAAAATTCCTCTAGATACCAATGTAAAATGTGAAAGAGATGATAGTTTAAAATGATACAAATTACATGGAACAATTAATATTTACATATTAATAGAATTCTCCCATTTGAGGAACAGTGATTAGTTGAGTAATTTGAGAAAATATCTTGAGTTTTAAAAAGGCATGATTCAGAGGATTTTGAATCATCCACAGATATCTATTGATTATCTATTGGACACCAGTGGTTGTAATCAGCACAGAAGAAAGCAGAATCATCTATAATACACTATAATGAAATGTATGAACCTTTGAACTTGAAATGTACAACCCTCTCCCAGGGCTGTGCAGGTAGAAAAGAGGTGAGTGAGAATAAATTTTAAGAAAAAGGCATAATTTTCCAAGGAAATACATTCAGATGAGATTAATATTTGATCTCCAGGCAATAATTTTTTTTTCTCCTGTGTAAACTAAGTGGGGCTGACTGTTAGGAGGTATCAAGGAATCAGGAGGTTCATAGCTCTCAGATTCACCACAAATGTCACTACCCCATTTTTAGCATCTTATTTTCTCAGGACCTCTTACTGATTTAAGAAACAGTGGAATTATGGCAGAGGTAGGTGAGCAAGATGGCTTACTAGTGCCTTTCAGCGCTGGTGACCCCATGAAAATATCAATCTGGATTCCTATCCACGCATAAAAATTTTCACAAGAGCTAAGGATGCAGGATGAGATATTAGAGCACCTGGAGGTAACACAGAAATGAAGAAAGATTAAATCGAACTGTTGGCACACCCCATAATCCAAGCTACTTGTGAGGCTGAGGCAGGATGCTAGCAAGTTTGAGGCCAAACTTGGCAAGTTAGAGAGACTATGTCTCAGAAAACAGAAAAAAAAAAGAAGAAAGAGAAAGAGAGAGACGGAAACAGAGACAGAGTGAGAGAGAGAAGAAAGGAAAGAAAGAAATGGGGAAAGGGAGGGAGGAATAAAAAGAAGGAAGGAAGGAAAGGAAGAAGGAAGGAAGGAATGGAGGGAAGGAGGAAGGAAGGGAGGAAAAGATAAAAGAGAATAAAATAGGCTATAGACTGGTGGTAGACTGGTGACCAGCAAGTACCAAGACCCTGAGTTCTATCCCCGTCACCACACACAAAATATAATAAAAAGTAAAAGGAAAGATGCATTGACAAGAATGGAAAGGACAGTTTGACATTATCCTCAAACTCTCCCCACACTCTGCTCTTCAGATAGAGAGAGAAAACCTCTGTGTAGTCAGAGAAGGAAGTGAGCACAAGGCTTTATGTGATTTGGGAGCATGAAGAAAATAATTGTACTCTCCAGTGTCCCATCTGCCATTTATTAAAGAAAAGTCAAAGGCATTGATGATTAAGTCAAACTACTTATACTTTACAGAGAAGAGAAAAACTAAAGAGAAAAGAAGTACAGTGAAGGGAAATTAAGGTACTGTATTAGAGTGGAGATTCATTTTTTCCCACTTTCTGTACTATAGGTAATAAATACACAGTGAGCAATGATGTGTATGAAGTGATTAAATTGAGATTAGAAAACTGTAATATCGGAGGATAGTGGACATCAATATGTATCATTGTTGGGATCTTGAATGTCCCCAAGGGATTTTGCTGTCAGCTAATGGACTAGGGGAAAGTGATTGGATCCTGCAGGCTCTCATTTCAACAATGGCTTCATAATCTGATGGCATTACTAGGAGAAAATGGAAACCTAAAGAAAAGTCCCTGAGGGCATGGCCTTGAGGACAATATATTGTCCCTGGCACTTGCTCTCTGCTGCCCAGACAACATGAGGTGAGCTGCTCTGCTACTCGGTGCTCATCTGGCAGGATTGTTTTCTTCATCTCAGTGTGCTCGATGGAACTGCTTACCATGGCCCCAGACCTCTGAAACCGTGAGCCAAAATAAAACTTTCCTCTTTTAAATTATTATCCTAGGGGGTCTGTCACAGTGACAATGACAAAACTTTTTGTCATTTTGTTTTGTTTTGTTCTGTCATTGTTTGGGGATTGTTTGTCAGTTCTTATATTTAAAAAGATAGGAACCTTAGACTCTAAGAGAAGAACTAGATGTCATGGCACATAAATTAATATAGCAAAGTCAGTTTTCAAAGAGCTTTAAACCAAGGGAAGCAAGGAAACCACCAAATCATTGAGGTATTTGCCTATTTGGTTGGGATGGAAGCTACTTAACAATGGAGAAAGAAATGGGAGAGAGAGTTTTTTATAATTAAGGGAACTCTTTGGAATGTATTTTACCCTGCCTATAATTAAGCGAACTCTTTGGAATGTATTTTATAGCATTTCCTTGCATAAGTGAATCACGTTATTCTTCAAGGAATGTATAAGCAATGTATTAAGGCTATATCATAAGCATACCCTAATGTATGCTTATGACTGCAAAATATGTTGCCAGTTTAACTGAATATATATGTACTGATAATATAAACGGAGAACCAAGATACATCATGTATAGGTACAGAATAAATGTAATGAATGTGACCATTGTATGTAGAATGTACCAATACATGTTCTTGGTTTAAAATAAAATTAAAAAAAATATTAAATATTTATTTCTGATTATAGAACACTATAATATTCTGAAAAATATTTCTTACATTGCACTATTTACAAAATCATCATTATTTTTGAAATAAATAAATTAGTCACCTTTAAAAGCTAGGAAAACAATAAAAAAATTTTAGGTCATTGCATGTAATCATTCATTTACTTAAAAATGATTGCAGCCTTATGTGTCCTGTTATTTAGGACTTTAAACATTGATGTTCCTCCTTCTCACAGGCAACATTCATTTGTCAACTTTTTGTGTGTAATAAGAACTATCTTAAATCTGATATGTAGTCAAAAGAACTATCGTAGCTACTTAGGCTTTGTGTGGTATTATGTTTTCTCCGTTGCTTTCTATAGTGTTGATAAATATGTAATGTTTTTCTTCCCAAGATCAGGATTTGGATGAGGCCAATGCAGTGCTCAGCCTGGGTGCAAACATTATAATGAATAAATACAGCCTATTAGTATATTTTTAAAATAAAAGTTTCACAACAAAAATATAAGAAATAATGTTAAATAAAAATGAGCTTCCCCTAAATCTTTTCACCCTAAATCTAACTCTTCTAACATAGCAAGAAACCAAGCCACTCCCCAACTAGGAAGGCTTCTTTCCTGAGCCCCCCTTCCCATCCCACATGTCAGGAGAGTGTACATCTTTGTGCCTTTAGTAAGTGTAAGTGTCCATATAACTTCCTTTCATTGCAAATATAATCTGATCAGGATAGTAAATTATATGGTTTGCCTATCCATAGGAAATTCACGCTTACTTACTTTAATATTAATAGTAAGGGATGGGGTTAAATGCATACACTTATTTCTATTATACAACGATTCATACCATCCTAAGTCAATGCTTCTCATGTTGGCCTGTCATTTTTTTCAGCCAAACCTATTGAATTTTAAATGCACTGGATCATGGGAGATACAAATAATGTCACAGAATTTATACTGTTGGGACTGTCTGAGAACAAGAAAATTAGAAACCTGTGCTTTGTATTGTTCTTATGTTGTTACGTAGCTATTTGGATGGGGAATGTATTGATATTGATTTCTGTCACCTGCAGTCAGCTAATTGGCCAACCCATGTATCTCTTCCTTAATTACCTTGCTCTCTCAGACCTGTGCTATACTTCCACAGTGACACCTAAATTAGTCACCGACTTGCTGGAAGAAAGGAGCATGATTTCTTACACTAGCTGCATGGCTCAGCTTTTCACTATGCACTTCTTTGGGGGCATTGAAGTCTTCCTCCTCACGGTGATGGCCTATGACCGCTACGTGGCCATCTGCAAGCCCCTGCACTACGTCACCATCATGAGCAAGCAGAAGTGCAATGCGATGGTCACTGCATGCTGTGCAGGGGCGTTTCTGCATTCCTTTGTCCAGTGTCTGCTCACTACCAGTCTCCCTTTTTGCGGCCCCAATGAAATAGACCACTATTTCTGTGATGTGTATCCTTTGCTGAAACTGGCCTGCACGGACACCTACAGAGCTGGGACACTCGTGGTCGCCAATTCGGGCATGATGGGACTGGCGGTATTTGTGGTTGTGATGCTGTCTTATGCGCTGATTTTGTACACCGTCAGGGCTTACCCCTCAGAGAGCCGCGGGAAAGCCCTGTCCACCTGCAGTTCCCACATCACGGTTGTAGTTTTGTTCTTCGTGCCTGTCCTCTTCATTTACATCAGACCTGCCTCCACCCTTCCAGAGGATAAAGTGTTTGCTCTTTTCTACACCATCATTGCCCCCATGTTCAACCCGCTGATCTACACACTGAGAAACACGGAGATGAAGGAGGCCATGAGGAGAATTTGGTGCCAGAAACCATTTTGATTGCAAGCTGGTTCATCTGAAAGTCATGTATACGAGGACGTGGCATACAGGGTCCAGGTGACATTTGCTCTATCTTTAGTTTATTAAAGCATGAACTTCCATATAAAAAATGAAGATGATATTAATGTCAGTTCATTGATATTGTAATTTACTTTGAACTACAGTGGTGCCTTTGTTCATGAACTTAATTTGTTCCAGGGAAGATGGCTTTGGTTGGGTTCGCCAGTGGATGTGGAGTTTGTGAACAGAGGCAAAATCGTGCACAATGCTTCTGTTTGAGAACTGAATTGTTCATGAACAGAAGTATCAAGAACTGAGATATTACTGTATTTATTCTGCTTTTGCCTCTGTGTGTTTCTTCCATGCACCTGCCTCCAGTGTTTTGAGCCATCATTTCCTTCTTTGGGTTCCATCACATTTTGTGTGATGTTATTCCCTTTGGGTTTTTCCATTGGATGCTATGTGAGCTCACCTTTCTAATACCTTTATACTTTTTTTTCAAAGTAAATCTCTAAATAAATAAGCTACATGTGTCCATATTATGTCAGACCTAAAAGGTCCATTTGGGTTTATTTTTCTTTCAGCATTCTTATAAAAAAAAAAAAGATTCCAAATTTCATTGCCATCTTTTCCTACTCTGTTCAAGATATTATATATTTATTCCAAAAATCTAAAAAGCAAAACATGTTTTTGTTAGGCTTAAACAAATAAACAATTAAAAAAAAAACTTTATGTAATTGATAAGTATTATGTGAAATTGGGAAAGTTTTTCTAAAGTATTTTAATGGGATTATTCTAAAAATCACAAAATTTTAATAACAATAGACATGTGTCTATAAAAATTCGGCTTACATAGTAAGGAAAATATGGTGGTGATTATAGGTAAAGTAACCATGTAGTTTATTGTCTAAATGAGCCAAACTGGGGTGTAAAATTATAAGGAAACAAGACATATAAGATGGAATTATATCTGCAGCTCAGTATGTCTAGCTACTGGCAAACATATGGGAAGCAGGAATACCCTCGTTAAAAGGATTAATGGCCGAGATATTGTGGAATCTCCATTATAACTTGGTGTGATGAGATAGTAAAAAGAAATACAAGTGCAATTACTGAAGACAGAGAGTTAATACAGAGTGTACCTAAACTGATTTTATTCATTACCATTAACACAAAATCTGCATAGATCTAATTTGCTATATAGATTCTACCCTTTTGGACATTTGTATATCACTCTGGAATTCAAAGATATTTCTGAAGGAATACATTATCTTTTTGTTTAATAAAATAGGACTTTTTTGCATGAAAATAACATGAATAAGTGGAATAAGGTATTATATTGTGAAGATTAAGGAAAAAAACACAACTTAGATTGAACATTTTATTGTGAATTTTAGAGAAAAAACAAACCTAAATGAGTACATAAATGTAAAGGTTTATTAAATAGCTTAGCACTGTATGTAAAGTATAATTTTACAGAAATTCAAAAGGAGAGAACTAGTTGGAGACATGTTAGAGAAAGGCATTTTGTACAGATACTAAAAATTTGAGAGAATTTTTATAAAGCAGTTGATAGCATAATTTATTAAATAACTCATTGGTATTAGTATAGAGTCATCTATATTTATAGTTTGTATTTCAATCCAATGCTACATGATTGTTTTGTTACGAAAATTATGTTATCTTTTGCCTTTTGGAGTACATTCAGGTGGTGTCTGTGTTCTTTAGATTTGCTCCCATTGTTTTGTTTTTAAAATATTTGTTTACTTTATAGTAGTACAAGATTCTTGAAACTCATCTAATTGTCATATCCAGAACAAATTTAGAGAATTACACTGTCTTATATCAAGGCATATTATAAAGTTGCTGTGTTGAAGACAATGTAGTGTTTCATAAAGACATCCAGATAGAGAGCCGTGGACCAGACCAGAGAGCCTAGAGTAGAAATGCACTATACAATCAACTAAGTCTCAATAAAATTTTCTGCGCAATTCAAGGGATGAACAATAGTTCTTCTACCAAACGGCAGACCTATAGTGCATTCCTACGCGCCCAAAGCATCAAAAAGTAAATACACAGAAAAATTCCTGCTGTCTATCAGATATCGTACCACATCTTATATGAATTTTGTTAAAAATGGATCTTGTGCACATATGTGCAATGTAAAAGTTTTAAATGTTCATAACAGAAAGGGAAGACTTTGCAGTCTTGGATTGCACATAGAATTTTAAAATAGCTTACCAGTTATTTTTAAGATGCAAGAAAATGATAGATGACACTTGACACAATATAGAAGAACAAGTTACATGACTGGAAATTAATTCAGATTGGAGCATGTAAGCACAACACCTGCGTACATCCCTGACGAGTATCCTGGTGTGTTCTGCACGGGAGAGTAAAGATATAACCAGAGTGTCCTTCTGTGAATGGAGAAACGTTCAGCTTCAATTACTTTTTGCTAAAGACTAGTCAACATGTTGAAATGAACGGCAATTAGACAACACAATGACTATGAACTACCCGATAATCTGTCAGCAAATTCTGTTATTATTATTTCCTAAGTGGTTTCATATGAACTAAACTATATACTATTCATTTTGGTTTCCGGAAGATTTAATGCTGGAGGAAACTTCAAATTTGTGGATTTATATATGGTAAATAAGAGACTCTTGGTCCCAGTGTGTGCTGTGAGTGCGAGCCTGGACGATTTGTAAATTCTCTGTAAATGAAAGGAAAAACTGAATGATGTTTGTTATTTCTCTCATTCCCCAGTCAACAACCTTAGTCTCTGGCCACTAATCCTGGTACTGTGCCTACACGGCAGGCCACCGACTTCAAGGATTTCAACAGTTATGTGTATCTGAATAGTAATTGCCTACTTTGGGTTCTTTCTGTCATTTCTTATTTCAGATTTCACAAAAACTAATTTAAGACTATTACAGGCTACATTGTTGTCCTTCCTATTTTCCAGAAAGCTGGATGAGCACAGAGCACGCAGAGTTTTCTAAACTGCTGTCTATAGCGTTTTGAGGCCGGCAGAGAAATAGCACCTTGGTGATTGCATAGGTGGAAAGTACATATTAGGTGGCACCCAGGACATCATCACAGACAAGGTCTCAGCAGCATGTGGCCTGGAGTTGTTTCAAATGCCGTTGGGAATATACAAAACCTTAGAGCTTTCAAAGACCTACTAATTCTTGGACTGACACACACGTACATATTTTGCTTTTCCAAAAATCATTCCCTGCAAGCACAGACATAAAATTGATGATACCTATTGGCTTAAAATGTATATTCATTTTGGAAAGAATTTCAAAATACTTTTTGTTGCTTCAAGTCTGAGCTCATGGAAAAAGTATTCAGAATTCCTGCCTGCTTTTCTAATAGCTAAAGTCCGACCTCTTACCTAATTCAGTAGCCGAAGTCTGTTCTTGCAAACCCACAGAAAGTTTGACATGCTGAGATTTCCATAATGTTCTCAGAGAATTAATGTGGGTGTGTTTGAATACCTGACTTGTAACTTTCTGTATTTTATTCCAGATTTCCATGTAGGAGACAAATGTTCAAGGTGAGTGTCTGAGGGAGGAATTGGGAGGTAGCCTGCCAGCCACTCAGACCTGATAGTCATGAACTAAGTCAACTTCTTGTTGAGATTCTCATCAACCATGTTCTAGGGTGATTATATAATATTTATATTTATTCCATATGGTATCATTCTGAACACTATACATTTTTGGTAGTATATGATCTTTTTTACCATAAAATTCTCTAGCATTTTATTTTTTTATTATATCTGATCACAAACAGAATTTCTCATTTCTAAGAACAGCAGAGTTAAAGATGATTTTTAATTTGGCCATGATTTCATTGTTATACATAGTCCTTCTTTCTCATTTTGGGAAACAGCTCGGTTTCTGCTTAAATATCTACATTACGCTTGGCAATCTTATGAAATGCTATTGTTCAAAGTACCTGCCATTTTAGACTGATTTGATCTGAATTGATTAAGGTAAGGTTAATTCATGTCACATTCTGTTACAGTAAGAAAATGTAAATGGTGGAACTATACTTTAAATGTAGGAGCTTGCATTGTATTCACAGCTCAATAGACCTACAGGTATTTTATGGAGTGCTGACAAAGAAATAAATTACACATTTGGCTATATTGTCAGAGGTGTAAATAAGTATTAAAGCAAACAAACAAAATGTAGACAAGTGATTAGAGTTTCAAAATAACTAATTGGTACATTATCTTAGTTTTGTTTACTATAGAATGTTGAAATTGAAGTTTACCAGATCGCATTCATTAAATTTATGTTATGCTACCTTTTATTTCTTTTTTTATCTGATTATATAAATGTGTATGGAAATTTCATTGATTGCTAATTTGCTACATCAAAGAGGAAAGCATATAAAAGGAAATCAAGTGTTGCCACTGTTGTATAATACTGGGTATTTCAGATTGCCTCACAGATTCCTCATTGTATTCTAAATTATGTAATTCTATATTAAAGGTTTAGCAGCAAATAGGCGTAAAGAGGCTAACAGTTCAAGTATCACACTTGGTCCATTCACTTCACTTTCTTCAAGCATTCTATCATTTCTGTGTTGTCAGTGCTTTGGGTAATATTTTTATTTCTTCATTTATGATTTTAGTTTTCTTAAGAGTTTTTCTTTACCATTACGACTGTCAATAAGATATTATCTGTCTTAATTATAATAACCCTCTTCATTTAATTTTCAGTTTTCATTTTGAATTCATGCTACCAGGAAAGCCACACCATGTGCTTTTCCAAAAATGCTTTCCTTGTTTTAGGACAAGTAGACCTTTACTATTATCTAATTATATAAATGACAGTACTTTTTAGTATTTTCAGGATAGTTAAACTTCTTAAAGTGTGACAAGTAAAATTAGGAAAAATACGTAATTATTCCCATTAGTCCTTTATAAGGCATACAAAAACAAGTTTGTCAAACAAGGCATCATGAAAAATGAATAACTTCTTTAATTCAAGAATAATTAATATTATGATTCTATGCACGATACTTTAATTTTTAGTATATTTTGTATTATGGTTATTAGGTTGTTTTCACTCAAATTTGTTTTCTTTCTTGCAGATATTTAACTTCCCCGTGTAAAATGTGTACCCAACTTAAATATATGGAAAGTGAGAGAAACGTTTCTGAATTCATTCTTTTGGGACTTTCTGATGATAAGAACACACGAGTATTTTGTGTTGTGCTTTTATTATTTTGTTTTGTTGCTTTGTTGGTAGGAAATGTACTGATTCTTATTTCCATTCTGGGCAGCCATCTTTTTAAGCAATCCATGTATTATTTCCTTGGCCACTTATCCTTTGTGGATATCTGCTTCACCTCTAGTGTTATACCCAAGCTTATCAGAGACCTGCTAGAAGGGACTAAAACCATTTCCTATAGTTACTGCATGGTGCAGGTATTTACCATGCACTTCTTTGGGTGTGTTGAGATCTTCATTATCACAGCCATGGCCTTTGATCGCTATGTAGCCATCTGCAAACCTCTCCACTACATATTTATCATGAACAGAACAAAATGCAATTTCTTAGTCCTGGCTGCTTGGACTGGTGGGGCTGCCCATTCCTTTCCTCAGTTATCTATGACAATGTGGCTGCCCTTCTGTGGTCCTAATGAAATTGATCACTACTTTTGTGATATTTTTCCTTTGCTAAAAATCGCCTGTACTGATACATACGTCACTGGTATCCTTGTAGTTGCTAATTCAGGAATCATCACATTAGTGACGTTTGTGATTTTATTTGTCTCTTATGTCATTATATTAGTCACTTTAAGAAATCATTCAGCAGAAGGAAGACGCAAAGCCCTCTCAACCTGTGGGTCTCATATCACTGTGGTAATCTTATTTTTTGTGCCTGCCATCTTTTCTTACCTTAGATCTCCTACTGCTTTCTCTGAGGAGAAAGTGTTTGCACTGTTTTACACAATCATTGCTCCTATGTTCAATCCCCTGATCTATACTCTCAGGAATACAGAGATGAAAACTGCCATGAGAAAAGTTTGGGGTCAGGCTCTATTTTCAAAGGATACATAGAGTTAGTTTCAAAAATCTTATTAGCTTTGCAGTTTAGAGACAAGATGTGAATTAAACAGCTAGAAATGATATCATTCATCATGTTGGTTTTACTGTCTTTAATGGAATGAGTAAGAACAATAGATCCTAAATATTTAGAGTGATAAGTAAACTAACACAAATGTTAGCATAAAAGAATGTTGGAATTTTGATCTTTTGTTTATTGAGATGTTATATAAGGTTACTTGCTAAAAAACCTTCTGGGTCAAAACAAGGAAGGTGATGCTATATGGAGCAACAATGTATGTTGCAAAATTGCTTTGCATGATAAAAAAGTTTTGATTTTTTTTGCTGGTAGGAAATTTAAATCTAAAATTGAAATATTTTTTTTTTACATTTCTGACAGGCTATGTATATACATGCATATATATGCATATCAGTGTATTAGAATTTGTTATAAAGTAGATCTCAACACTTCTGATGTCCCACTGAAAAAATATTAATTGTGAAAAGAAAATGAGTCAATAATTCAGGATACTGAAGACATTACTGGTGATTAAGCAAATCACCTGATATGTATAAAAAGACATTTTTGAGAGGTTTCTTAGAGAAATTAGAAGAACATTTAATCAAAGGTGTTTTTGCTTACAAAACAGTACTCAGAAAATGATTTCTCAGAAAATCTGGCACACATTATTATGGAGAATGGACTGGGAAACAGGACTATGCAGAAAGAAACATAAAGTCCTGAAGATGTTTAGAATATGGAAATGTAATGCTCAAGTTACAATCATCCAGAATGCGTGGAAAAAGAAGGACTGAGAAGAGACAAAATGAGTGAGTTAAGTTTATGTGGCGATTTTGAGAATTTTACAAATTAATATCACATCAGCCACTAATAAAAAAATTTTTGTCTTCTGTAAGCCATCAAAAGAGATTTGTAGTCTAAAGATTGGAAAGGTGCATACTGAATTAAGCAAATTTGTTACCAGTTTGGACTTTATTGTTTATAAAAGAGACATTAATCTCTTTCTTAATTAAATCTATCACTGAAATAATACATGTATATTTTGTAAAAAATTAAAATATTTGAAAATCCAGTATAGTATCTCCCCTTTTTATCTGACTGCATATGCTATTCTTACGTATTTCGAACATCTGCTTATACCATTAGCAATCCTTCTGAAACACCGAAGATGTAACAGGCACATGCCTGTAGGGGAAGGAAGTTAATCCAGTGAATTCCTGTAAAGACATTTTACTTATTTATTTTATGCATTAAGGAATTACTGCTATTGTAATTATTCTTTCATCCGTGTCTTTCCGCAGCTCTGTCTTAGCCTTCTGCCTTGGTTTTCCCTTCCTACTCATTCTCCCATCCAGGAAGATGTTTCTTCCAGTCAGACAACCCATTTGCTCTCACGTTGTTCTGCTGGATGAGAATGTAGCTTGAGATCAAGACAGAGATGCAGAAGAAGCAAGGAGGCAGCCGTGTTTGTCTTTCCTGCCAGGAACTACTGTGTTGACGGTCAGCTCTCCGAGCTTCCTAAATTGATTAAAATTTCTCACCACAAACCGTATGAGCATCTGGGACATCAGGGTACTCTGCCAGAACCAAGAGCGCACTAGCTCTGGCGAGTTAGTTGTTAGTTGTTCCCTTCGAGTTGGTCTAATGTAGCATTTTTTCGAGGAACATTTTAATTTTGAAAAGTAAATAAAGTGTTTATGTGTCAGTGTGCCCATGTGTGTTTGTGCCTGTATGTGCATGTGAATGTGTGTGTGCAGAGGACGTGTGTGCACACGTGGCACGGGGTGTGGGGTTAGGGAGGATGCCAGGAAAGTCTCAGCATTGCAGATAATGACAAGCACAATTCATGGAATCTTTTATTTTTAACCAAAGGGGGCCATACAATCTCCTTACACTAATATGACTGAAGTATACATACATTGTACAGATGGATAAATATTCATATCTAACATCCATCAAATTACCTCTTTTCCAATTATTTTAAATTGTGTTTGTCTGTTTTTGTTTTTATTTTTCAATCATTGACATAGTGACTGGTATCGCCAATATATACGTCACATAAATGTATAATAACCGGGATCATCGATTTTGCTCAGTTCACAAGTATACACACAAAACACTTTAGAAATATAACGTGCTTTGCAAGTGTGACATTTAATTCATTACTATTTGATATGATTGAAATTTAAAACTCTGTTGTGACTACATTGCCTTGGAGGAATCATTTTTCCAGTTAACGAACACTCAAATTGTACAGGAAAATTATACAAACCTCCAGGTTGTCAGAAATCTTCTGCTGGAGGAAGTTAGAAGTACTGAATGAGCCAAAGGAAATACTGGAGGTGAAAACCAACATTAAGTGACACATTTCTATTTGATTTCCCACCTCTGTCTCTAGCTCTCTATCTCTCCTGTCTCCTGCAGCCCTGGATCTGTCTCTGTGTATCCACAGACATGGCTGACTTAGACACTGCTGGGCTGCTCTTCGCCCTTCAACACAAGAGAGTTATGTGCACGTGGCTTCAGGGCACCCTTCATGTCCTCAAGCATCCATAGTTTTGTACCAAAGTTGTCCTCTATACTTAACGACATCAACTTCACCAAACTCTTTCAATTTACTAAAACATCTTAGACTCTGTGCTTTGATGAAAGAGCAGCAAAGAGCTCATTTTTTACATTCTAATGATTTTATTGTAATGCGAATCATAAACCATATTGAAGCCATGAAAAGAGGTAGTCTAGTAACTGTTCTTTTTCCAAGGAATTTATTTACAGAACCGAGAAGAGATCATCGAAGCGTGTGATGGTGTTTTGTGACTTGCATCTCTACCTTTCAGTCCTGCTCATTGAGCAGAACCACAGTGATTAAATCATGTTTCAGGAGGGGAGTCAGTTGGATTTGGGGTGTATGACATTGGAGGGTGTGTGGAGGGCAGCTTTGTGGCATCCAAAAGGCCTATTTCAAGGTCACAGCTGTGTGACCTTGAATAATCCACATGATGGATTTAGCTCAATTCTTGGCACAATGGAAATACTATGTATGAGGCTGTGGTCATGCGTCTAATTACTGGAGCTGTGTTTAGGATCTCAGAGAATGTGATATTTAACTTTCTGAATTTGATGGTCTCGCTTAACCTGACGGTCTCAAACTCCATCCACTTTTCTGCAAATTACTTGATTTCATTATGCTTTATGGTCAAATAATAGTCCATTGTGCATATATGCTACATTTTCTTTAAGTAAGGGTTTGCTAGCTATCCATCGGACTAAGGTCTAACATCTGGAATATACAAAGAACTCAAAAAAATCAAACCTCCCAAATTTAAAGACCCAATCCAAAAATGGGCAACTGAAATGACAACATTTCTCAGACAAAGAAATAAAAATGGCAAATAAATATATGAAAAAGTGTTCAACATCACTAGTCATTTGAGAGATGCAAATCGAAACAATGTTAAGATTCCATCTCACTCCAGAAAGAACTGCATTTATGAAAATATCAACCAACAACAAATGCTGACGGGGCTGTGGGGAGAAAGGAACCCTCCTCCACTGTTGGTGGGAATTAGACTGGTCCAGCCACTGTGGAAATCAGTGTGGAGATTCCTCAGAAAACTACAACTAGAGGTTCCATTTGATCCAGCTCTTCCCCTACTGGGGATCTTCCCAGAAGAATTAAAATTGTCGTACCACAGTGATATATGCACAATCATGTTCATAGCAACACAGTTTGTAAGAGCTAAGTCTTGGAAACAACCTAAATGCCCAACAACCAATGAATGGCTAAAGAAAATGTGTTTTTTTCTACATAGTGGAGTACTACACAGCCATAAAAAGGATAAACTAGAGTCATTCATATGTAAATGGATGTTCCTTGAGAACATACTATTAAGTGAAATAAATCAGACACTCATGAGTACACATCGAATTGTTTCTCTGATATGAGAAACCATAACTGTAAATAAGGACAAAGAGGTGTATTAGATATTATATAAAAGGAAGGTAATATACAAAGGAGAGAAGAACTAGAAAGAAAGAAGGGGGAAAGGCAGGAAGGGAAAAAAGGAAAGAAAAGGGAAAGGGAAATCATGGAAAAATATGAATAAAACTGCTGTAAATAGGGAAGGAGGGGACAAAAGGGAAGGCGGGGGGACCAAGATACATCATGTACAGGTACAAAAGAAATGTGATGAATGTGATCATTATATGTACAATGTACAAATACATGTTCTTGGTTAAAAATACAATTAAAAAAAAGTAAGTTTTCTACCCTATTAACTTTCTCTTGAAATCCTGTAACTTGAAAATATGCCCTTTTGATACTTTCCCATAAATCTTATAAGTTTTCTCATTCCTTTTTCAGTTTTTCTCTTTTTGTACTCAATATTTTTTCAAATAATTAATTCTAATAATTTGATTCTTTTTCTCCTCTTTTTGACCTATTATGCTAATTCTATTGCACCTTTTATTTTATCCAGTTTAGTTCTCATTTCCATTTGTTTCTTTTTTAATCTTTCTTTTAAGTGATTTCAAACCGTGATTGACATGAGTAGGTTTATGGCTCAAGGCTTTGGCAGGCTGGCTTGGGCCTAATTCAGCAATCAGGTGGGTTTGTCACCTAGACCCCCTAAGGTTGGGCCCAGACCTGGATCCATTCAAATGGACATTTCAATTGGTTCCATAGAAGTGGGCCAGATCCTACATCTGTAAGGGTCAGCCTGGGCCTGGTTCTACAAGAAATGACCTGAAGACTGGTCTGTGGGGTCTGACTTGATTGTGGGGTGAGACTCAGGAGTCTACAGAAGTTTTCCAGGGATGAGATGAGAACCTGATGACACCATCCCAGACCTGGACTCTGAGTTCTCTGGAGCTTCCTTAGTGCTGAGCTGGGGCTGAGGGGCACACACAGAGCCTGGGTTTTTAGGGTCCAGGGCAGTGTTTGGATCTGATGAGATGGGACTGGCCCTCGGGGCAGCAAGACCAGGCCTGGATTCCAAGTCTGCTGGAACGCGGGACTGAAAGGACCAGCTCGGAAGTGGGGCCACAGGTACCACCCTGACACTAGACCAGCCTGTGCCTGTGTGCACAGGTGCTGGTTTGTCACTCTAGGCCAGAAGTACTGATCTTGCACTGTGACAGGTCCCAAGACTGGCTCTAGTTAAGCCAGTCAGGCTCCCTGATCACCTGAAATCTCGGACTGCTCGGGAGTGCGGGGCTGCCGCTCTGGGCCGGGTACTGAGGAGACCCAGGCCTTGAATTTACAGGGGCCAGACTGCTCGCTAGGTCCGCAAGTGCTGCACTGACAATTAAAGGGTCAGAAGCTGAACTGGTGGTGGGGACTGGCAAAAACCAAGGACAGGGGCAAGCATGCGTGGCAGGAAAGTTCTGAAGGACTGGAGGTGTTGGCATCAGCCAGGTACTAGAGTACCAAGAAGACCCAATCCACTGGGCAGGTCCAGAATCTGGGGAGGTGGGATCCTGCTTAATGCTGGGGAAGGTTGGGAGTTTTTTTCCAGAAGAACGTGCTTTAAACCTGGGCCCCAGGTGCTGACCTGGCATTGGACACACCTGGTGGGGTCAAGCTTTGGATCTTCAGGGGCTGGTCTGATAGCTAGAGCTGTAAGAAGCATCGTGGTGCTGAAGTAGCCTGGAGACCAGCATCTTGGTTTCCATTCTGGTGCTAAGAGCTCATATGACAAAACACTTAGCCAGCTGTATGGAAATCTAAGGTACAAGAAAACTAATTTCAATGAGCATAAAGTTTTCATGTGAAACCTCTCAAGTTGAATTTACCTATCCAGCTGTCTTCAATTAGAGGTTTGCATGTAGATAAATTGAAGGGAGACCCATAAGAAAGCATAATTTGCTTAGAAGGGCATCATGAGTGGAAGGTGCTTAACTGAAGGCCTCCGAGAAGCAGGGCACCAGGGACCAGAACTAAACCCCAAAACCCTGCTCTCAGGACCCACTTCCTGCAGCTCAGCCTTGACGTCTAGCAGCCGCTTCAGCTGCGGATTCACCCATCCATGAATTCCATGATGAGCATGTGCCTTTGTCCCCGTCTACCTCTCCAGGAGTCTCTCTGTCTACTCCAGTTTGCAGGCATGATTAACAGGCACATCACTGTTTTTCTCTTTTGGAGGAATCAACAAATGTCTCTCAGTCTACCTTGGGATCTAGAGAACAATTACATACATGCACTTTTTCATATAAAATTGGCATTTAAAATAAATTCTGAATAAAGTAGATTATGTAGATTAGCATATATATATTATTATGTAGAATAGCTCTTAATATCTGAGGGCTCAGAAATTTTTCAGTAATAGACTTTGACAAAGATACTGATCATATTTGAAATTTATCCCTGAGAAGTTGTTTGATTAAAAATCACATATTATTTTTCCTATTTCATTGGGTTCTGAAGCATTCATATAAAAATGGGATGTGAGGACAAAAAGGAAAAGTTTTGTTTAATGCTTAATGATCAAGATGGGTCCAAATCAGCTGGCCAAGGGAGATGGAGGAACAAATTATGAAATACTGAAGAATCCTGTAGACATAATTAAAACTATGGTTTATGGAATGAGGATTTCATGAGTAATTTCTCTGAGAAAACAAACACATACAAATTAGAAAGAATGTGTGTGAAAGATTTTAAGTCAGTAAGTAAGGGGAGATTGTAATACCTTTGGTTCAGAAAAGAACAAAAAGTACTATGCACTTGTGGCTTGATAAAAATGCTAAAATAAATTCACAGATAGATGAAAAGATGGTAGAATTGGTAAACACTCAGAGGGCAATAATCCGTTGCATTCAACTGGACATAATTTGCATTTCCCTACAGTCATTAGGGAAACTGAGGAAAAGATGTTCTTGTAAGGTGAAAAGGATGCAATCCAGAGTAGGAATAAGTCACTTAAAGTAAGAACATCCTTGTTATGGATTAGTTTTTCCAATGACTTCCGCTCCATCTGTTTTGATAATACAGCTTCTAAACTTTTCTCTAAGAGTAAAATAGAAATGATTTTATTAATTTTGAAGCTCTATTTTCAATAATAACAAACATACATCTTCTGAAACAGACACCCAATAAACTGAAAGCTTTGCCAATCTTCTTACTGAGACCCTGTTTCTTGCACAACAGGACGAGATAGTCCCCATTTGTGCGATGGCACTGTTTTCCCACGTGTATGCCGCTCAAGCCCGATTCACAGGTATCAGGCTAGCTGTCAAGAGTTAGGTCAGAAAACCAAGAAATGCAGTTCAAGACCTTTTTCAAACATTTTCTAGAATGTGACGTTTTCAGTTTTAATTGAGCAGTTTAAATAGAAGCCCAGTACTATGCTATTTTACTGTTCGCAGTTTCCATCCACTTTAACTTTTAACAACTATTTATTTTACTTAGGCACCCTTCTCTGCTAGCCTGACAATGAATTCTTTTATAATACATTTCATGCCGGCAGAAATTGAAACCAACTATCCAGGGGCCCGATTCTGATCTCAACCATTTCTTCTATCTGGTGAATTTGCCAACAAATTTTTCTTTTCAGTTTTATAATACTAAAAACAAAAACCAAATCATGATGTAGTGTACATGATATTTTCTGCTTGATTACTCCAACAAAAAGAAAATTAGTATTTCCTCCAACAGGATCTTGGCACTAACGTGAGTGCTCCTTGATATAACTTTCTGCCATGAAAGTCATTATCTGTGTGGGGTCGTTTTACTGATCCTAACAAGACGTGAGGCAACAGAGTGCTTATCTGTATTTTCTTGTGTCATACACAGCAATTTAGCCCTTCATGTGTAACTCTCAACAAAACAGTAATTGGTGTGCTCTTACTATACCTTCATGTTATGGAAGCTACTGGAAGCATAGTGCTGCCCCTGTCTGGAGTCAGTAAGCAGTGTTGCATCCAGAACTGGGGTTCTCAATCAACACGCTCTACAGTGCTAAAATTAGCCAGAGAGGTGTGACTGATTTACATATGAACAAGGCTAGAAGGACCGGGCTACTGAACAAAAGAGGGAATTTCTATCTGGTGTTTGGGAAACAGAATTGGGCTTGGGAAATTAAGAAACTCAAGAATCCTGTTGCTTATTATCAGAGTAGGAGTTGAAGATGGTAAAGAATATTGCTATGGCCCATCACGTAGATCTGCTAAAATATGCTCTCACATAAGTACAAATTGGAGATGCTTTATAGTTATTCTCGGAGCTGGGAGCTGATTCACTGAATACAGTCATGCACAATAGTGAGCTATGTGGATCCTCAGTGTTCATGTGTGCCGTGCACTACTTTATGGACCCTGCTGCTGGTTATCAAAGTGAGTTGCCCAGTCAACAGATCAGTGGGACATGGAAGACAGGAACAAGAAACTAGATAATGAAAGATCACAGAGAGGAATCCTGGGAAAAATCAAGAGAACAGTAAATTTTATTCAGACAGGATCCTACACTTGTACCTCCCAGGTATAAGTCACATACACAAGATGTATGAATTTTAAAGATTTTGGGGCAGAAATGACATTGTCATGAAGCTGTGTAGTGAAATGCAGAATCGTCTTCCAGTCTATTTCTTTTACGTCCTCTGTTAGGGCACCAGAGTTTCTGCAAGGCATTCTTCATCTCCGTGTTTCTTAGTGTGTAAATAAGAGGGTTGAGCATGGGGGCGATGATAGTATAGAAGAGAGCAAACACTTTGTCCTCTGGAAAAGTAGATGCCGGTCGAATGTAAATAAACAGTAAAGGCACAAAGAAAAGGACCACCACAGTGACGTGTGAACTGCACGTGGAAAGGGCTTTCCGGCGATTCTCTGTAGAGTAAGACTTGACAGTGTACAAGATCACTGCGTATGATATCAGCAAGACCACAAACGTCACCAGACCCATCAGGCCAGAATTGGCTATGACCAAAAAGCCAATTTTGCTTGTGTCCACGCAGGCCAGTTCCAGCAAAGGATACACATTGCAGAAGTAGTGGTCTATTTCATTGGGGCCACAGTAGGGTAAGAGTATGACGAGGATGAACTGACCAAAGGAATGCAGGAATCCACCCGCACAGGAAGCTGTGATCATGACATCACACCTCTGCCTGCTCATGATGGCCGCGTAGTGCAGGGGCTTGCAGATGGCCACATAGCGGTCATAGGCCATCCCCGTGAGGATGAAGACCTCGATGCCCCCAAAGAGGTGCATGGTAAAGAGCTGAATCATGCAGCCATTGTAGGAGATGGACTTCTCCGTTGCCAACAAGTCAATGATTAGCTTGGGGGTTACAGTGGAGGTGTAGCACATGTCTGACAGTGAGAGGTAACTCAAGAAGAAGTACATGGGCTGGTTAATAAGTGGAGAGCAGGTGATAGAAATCATGATAAGCAGGTTTCCGATCAAAATCGCAATGTAACAAAGTAAAAACAGTAAAAAGCAGAGGACTTCTATTTCCTTTTTCTGAGAAAACCCTAAAAGAATAAATTCTGTGACATTATTCTTATATTCCATGATGCAGAGCAGTTTTCAGCCACCTGAAATTAGAAAAAAATATGCATTATTGTGAGGTACATTTAAATCTGGTGGAGCATGTCACCCTGAGGCAGACAGTACCGGGTGAGATTCAAAGGTGGAAGAAATTTCGTTTTCACTTAGGAAAGTTTTAGTGAGAGTTTTGTCACTTTCTTTAAAATATTGATTCCTAGTAAATAGCTTTGGTTCCTGAGATGAAGATTAGCACTGTATAAAAGAAAAGTGTGTGTGTGTGTGTGTGTGTGTGTGTGTGTGTGTGTGTAGTCATTCTGTCAGTGTGGATTAGAAAATATACCGGGATATTGTGCCCCAATAGAACTATAGAATTGACACTTTCATTTGGGAAAAAGAAAATCAGATCTCTTTTTTTGTTCTGTTTATAATATTCAAATATACATATAATATTAAGGAAGATAATGCTAAAAATACAAATATATGAAGTTTCATATGGAGATAGTATAAGTAAGTAATCTCCTACTATATATCCTATGAGGAAATGTTGTGCATAGAAAATCATCAAATGGGGGGCAGGGGATTTAGCTCAGTGATTAGAGTGCTTGCCTTGCAAGCACAAGACCCTGAGTTCGATCCCCAGCACCACAAAAAAAAAAAAAAAAAAAAAAAATTAAAAAAGAAAATTATTAAATGCTTTGGAATCATGGGACTTCTATATGTGGCTTCTCCTGTACTTCATTTACAAATAAATTTACTTATAAGTCTATTTGATTTATAATTAATGTCCTATGTATCGTAATCAACCAAAGAGATAATAACAGAATATTAAATCTATTTTTCAAAGCATTAGCTCTCAGACATGAAAAAATATTTATATATGTGACATTTAGCAAGTATTTCAGGATCATAATAATAGATTTAGTTTAGATTTATTCCCACCCAATGCATTACCTACCATACAAATTAACTTCATCTTAATTGATGTAAATGCATTTGGGGCTGACTTTTCTCCTGTCCACAACCTTTATTTTCACACACCCTCTTTTTTGTCACAGCGATACAGTAATGTAATACTAAGTATATTAACATCCCTGTGATAAAAACTGCTAACTCCTGGGAAAATAAATAAATACATTTGTATGATATACTTTCACGTTTGATCAGTAGTCTAAGGAACAACTATTGAGAACAAGTTTCTCATCATTCCATTAAATCCCACCAAAAGTTCTCGGTTTCAAATACGTAACACACCAAACACTAGTACTAAAAATATTTTATATCCATTACTTATAATGTCAGCACCAATATATTTAAATTTTACATTCTGTATTGTTTTTTATTAGCACACGTTTGCAGTATATAACAATTACAATTATCTTGGTGAGTTGGTGCATGTACACATACATCCTTTTTTTTTTATATACGTCTTGATTCTTTTCTGATTTTTTCTTTTTCATTCCTTACTCCTTTTTCATTCTCTCTCTGCTCTGTCCAACACTTGGTGCTCTTGCCATTTGTAAAAGCTCTATTTTCACCATTTTGCCCCTTCAATTCTTGGTTTTCCCCACTCCCTTTCCCTCGTCTCCCTCTCCCCTCCTTCCATCTTTTGTTTCCCCATCAATTTGAAATAGATCTCCCTACTTCCTATTTATCTATCTTCTTATTTTGCCTTAGCATATAGCATACAGTTTCTCATACAAGAGAAACCATGCAATATTTAAGTTTGTGTGTCTGACTTATTTCACTTAATATTATGGTCTCAGGTTTCATCCATTTACCTATGAATGCCTCAAGTTTATCTTTGTGGCAAAGTAGGTGTAAAGAGTACAAGGCGGACCTCTGCGGACCTCTGCGGACCTCTTCTGGGTCTGACCGAGGCTCCAACTCTGACACTTGAGACGGTGGCTCAGCGGCTGGGGCTGTTGGCTGGTCACCTTTCTTCCTAATACACCTAAAAGCGTTACAGCTTCACACTAAGGCTGATTCCCTCTTCATCACTGAAATGAAAATCTTCCGATACTAGAATCCCACCAACACGGGTTTCCTCTCATCCTCCTACACAGTGACCTCGAACTCCCTAAGCACTCTTATCTGCATGCTGTCCACGTTTCTCAGAAATCTCCTCAGTGCTTGTAGCTTAAATTCAGTCTCTCTCACCGCTTTCCTTAGGACTCTGCCTTACTGGACCTGGGCGTTTTGCTGTCATAACTGAGACTTTACAATTTTATCAGAACTCCTACAATTTTCAAGTGGGCTTCACTGACAGCCACACTCCAAAATATAGTGTGTAATCAAAACCTCTATGTCTTTTGCTTCTTATAACTACCTACTTTTCTTTATA
>PVJO010021368.1:0-30043 GCA_004026905.1 Hystrix cristata | reverse complement strand
AATTGTGCTGCTGTGAACATGGTTGTGCATATATCACTGTGATATGATGATTTTAATTCTTCTGGGAAGATACCCAGCAGAGGAATAGCTGGGTCAAATGGAACCTCTAGTTGTAGTTTTCTGAGGAATCTCCACACTGATTTCCACAGTGGTTGGACCAGTCTACATTCCCACCAACAGTGGAGGAGGGTTCCTTTTCCCCCGCAGCCCCGCCAGCACTTGTTATTGGTTGATTTCTTGATAATAGCTGTTCTTTCTAGAGTGAGATGGTATCTTAGTGTTGTTTTGATCTGCATCTCTCGAATGACCAATGATGTTGAACATTTTTTCATATATTTATATGCCATTTTTATTTCTTCATCAGAGAAATGTTTATTGATTTCAGATTTGTTGCAAATAGGGAGGGGTGGGTGAATGGAAGGGAGGGGAGGGAAAGGGGGGAAGTGGGGGAAACCAAGATGTATCATGTACAGGTACAAAATAACCATATTGATTATGATCATTATGTATACAATGTACCAATACATGTTCTTGGTAAAAATAAAAAATTAAAAATAAATAAATAAATTATGTATTTTCCACATCCCACAGAGTAGAAAATTGATGCTCAAAAAGACTAATGAACATTACAGGCCTAATTAGTTGAAGACTGGAACCAGGACTCATATCATTTTTTTTCGACACTAAATTTTTAATCTCAAATCTTTAATGTTTTTTAAGACTTTTTAGTTACAATATAACCTACAAGAAAATCATTTCTCTTTGCTACTCTGGAATATATCTATCAACTAATGGAAGATACAACAGAATTACATTTCAGTAATAGAGTAGCAGACTATATCTACGAGATAATGAAGAATGCTGGGCATGGGGCACAAGAGAAACATTGTCACACAGTCTGCTTGCAAGAAAAGAGGACTTGTGGGAAGCTGGGCTCTTCTTCCATGGTGGGAGGGTGCTGTGACAAGATATTTACACTGTGAATCATCTTATATTATGACTAGGTAAAATTGGGTGAAAATAACAAATGAGGTTACAGTTAGAGAGAAATTGCTCTCCCAAACAGCAAAGCTCAGGCTATTCATTCAACTCTGAAATTTTTTGCCTATAATAGCATACAATTTGCACTCTTACAGGAGTAGACTGAAAGAAGAAATGTCACAAAGGATTCAGCTGGTTCCTAAGAAAGGCAGAAGAGTGTCAAGAACATAGGCTTTAGTGGGCAGGTAGTCTCAGCTGCTGGGAAGCCTGAGGCAAGAGGACTGCAAGTTCAAAGCTAGCTTGGGCAATTTAGGAAGACTTCATCTCCAAAAGACAAAAATACAAGGGATCCCTGGGTTTAATCCCCAGTACCACACACACACACACACACACGCACGCACACACACACACACCCCATAGGCTTTAGTATTAAACACACTTATTTCTGTGTATCACTTGTTAATGAAAAAATCTTTGAAAAATCGCCCTCGTGCGATGAAAGCGTTAACGTAATGAACGTCACCTTACAGAGAGGTTTTCTAAAGATAAATCAGATGGTGAATCAAAGTAACTTCATAGCTGTTCTGTGATAAAGCTCACCAGTGTTTACTGTAACTATCTCTTTCCATGTCCCTCTCCTTTGTTAAGCAAGCTCTTTACAGAAATAAACTAGGACAACAACATTTTAATCCTATGTATCTTTTTATTCCTAATATCCAGCAGAGTTCCTGACACATCATTGGTGCCCAAACATGATTAGATAAATAAGTGAATGAATCCCTCCCTCATCCTGCAGTCCTGAACTAGGTCCCTGGAAAAATCATGCTGACATGATCACGTCCTCCCTAAAATGAGGAGTTACACAATATGCTCTTGAATGGATATGAACAAGCACTGGATATTCTGGCTGTGTATTTTTTTTAAATAAATGTATGCTCTTCCTATACAAGAAAAATAAAAATTTGATGGGCACTTTCTCTATTTAGGTGTAAGAAACTTGATGGACACCATAGTAAGAAACAACCTTTTCTTTCAAATGCAGTCAATCAAGACAGAAAAAGAAAGCTGGTACATCACCAGCTTCAAGAAAGGTTCACCTCTTGTCTAGGTGACTTCTATATTCTGTTACTCTATCACATGAAGATTAAAGTCCTTGGGAATGATAATGACTTCTGTTTTCTTCTAACACATTCATAGTTGTAGCAGTTTATTCCTAGAGATTTGTCTGCCGTCTTTAAGTAAGTTTCTGTTCCACTCCATCACTCAATAGTCTTATCTGTAAAATAAAGACAGTGGTGTGAAGTCGTGGAAGGGTTTGAGAACCAAATGAGGGATATGATTAAAGCGGCTTTTGCTACATAGCAAACAATTAATAAAAATTAATGTCACAATCATATTCAAACCTTTTACATTACTTTAGAGAATTTTAGGGTTATAGTTACACAGACACTGGATTGTACATAAGCTATTCCTGTAAATATTGTATATTTCAGTCTACCAATAGCTTCTTCTACTTTATATACATACGCACATAGTAATTTAGAAATGAAACTGCATGTGTTCAGGAAGACACTGAAATGCCTAGATCCGAAGCCCCTAGGTGTGGCTTGACACAGCATCCTTCTCCTCCCCACACTGTCTCTGCCTCACCCGCCCTCCCACCTCCAGTTTAATCGTTCCCTCATCCCCAGCTGCCTGCCACCTTGACAAAAACTGAGTCACAGCCTGGCATCCAGACCTATAATTTGCCACTTTATTCTTCCATCTCAGCGAGAGGCATCCTGTTAGCAAGGGTTTCCCGCTTTGAAATGAAAAATGAAATAGACACCTGCAGAATTATCTTACAGCTGTTTGCTCACCCTGGGGAACAGCCTGAGTAAGGCAGAGGAAAAGGTTTAAGGGATGATATAGGGCATAATATTCAGCACAGGAAAGTCCTCTCGGGTGAATGCCTGGATGATTGTTTTGTTTGAAAGGCAGTTGTGTTCCCCGGGAAAAGAAGAACCAGGTCTTCAAAGAAATAGCATTTTACTCTTGACTATTTTTTTCCCCAGCATATTTGACCAGGCCAGGAACTTATCCATTTTTTATTTATTTCCTATTTTTTCTAATAGACCTGAATGATCTAGGGTGCTACACACCTATCTGTGTAGTTTGAGGTTGAAATTGACATAGAAATGACAATTGTTTCTCAGGAAGCCTCAACTTTGAAGAAAATTGCTCTTGCTCTACAGTTTTTGACACAATAGCTATTTTCCTTACTCTCAGAACTAAGATCCCCTTCAAACCCAGTGACAACTTGTCTTCATCCTCAATTTATCATCGAAGTAGGTGTACAACTTCTTTTTTCATCTTATCACTGGCAGTTTTTCTCTAGGCTTAAAAAACAGGTAGAAAATGCATTGCGTGATAACAAAACAGAAAATATTACATAAATTATATTGTAGTGTATATTGTTATGCTATATTATATTTTATACTAACCACAAGATGTATTGAGGAAAACCATACATGTGTCAAAAAAGTTGGTATTCCCCTGCAGTTCTGAGTGCGGAAAAGTATTGAAAAAGGTTTCCCAGGGGTGTGATCTTTGGTCTTGTATAACAGCAGAGCTTCTACTCAGAGAAATGTTGCACTACACCTCACTTTTAAGCATCCATGTAATTTTCATTGTTGTCCATTCTGGCTGCTTGCTTACACCTGTCCCAAAAGACATAAACAAATATCCTGCGCCAACTCTGCTCAGGAGAGGAAGTGCAGAAAAGAGGAGACTAGTGTGGATAAAAGAGCTTTGCTTATGCATAGAATCTTAGTCATTTATTCAATTAGTAGACATTTTTGAAGACCTACTGTGTTGCATCCCATGATAGGTGGTGGTTTATATGGTGGAGAAAAAAGCAGGAATTCTGCTTCATGGAGCATTCACTTATTAGCAGAGAAGAAATGGATAATACCAACAAATCCACGTGCATATCAGAGGTTTAAATCATAGATTCTCATAGCGTACATTAAGGACTATCTATGAAGAAAATGAGATGAAATGAAACATGATATGATGTGGAAGGAGGGAGAGGAACAGCTAGTCGGGATGATCAGGGAAGGTCTAACATTTAGCTGAGCTGTGAAGGTTAAGAATGCTCTAAAAGTGTGAGGTCCGGGCACACAGAGTCCTTGGTGGAAGGGACAGCGAGTGAAGCCCTCTGACTGTGGGGTCTGGGGCAAAGCTGGTGGGGGAGTGGTATGGGAAGAAATCGGAAAGCCACCGAGGAGCCAAACTGCACAGCCCATGGGAATGATACGTCCATACTGTCCCCCAGTTGTGAAGGGATAAGAGGGCCGGAAGTTTGGCATGCAGTGAGAGTTGACAGCCTCAAGCTGTAAAGATCATGTGACTCCCAGGGAAAATGGGGTCACCAGGCAATAGCTCCCTCTCAAATCTATCCCTAAGAATAGGACACTGCTCCCTCCAGCAAAGTCGCTTTGCACATTTGAAACCCTCTTCCTCTTACACATGCAAATGCCAGTCTCTCTGGGGACAAGAAGATCCTTTCAAAGTCAGCTTGTTAAAATACTGTTCAAAAATCATTATCCAAGGAGGTTATAATGACTAAAAATAAACCCATATGAAGCAAGCATGGGGAGGAATGTATAAAGTGAATTATTTCATTCAGATGGTAAGATAAACATTTAGTTTTTTTCTTTAATGTTGTTATAACATTTTTATAGAAAAGAAAGTCCACTTTTTACCTTCAGGGTATGAAAGCATAATTTTGCAACCAGGCAAAAAAGTTATCAACCTTCAAAGAATGGAAAATCACTTTGATATTTATTCAAAGTATTTCATTTGGTCTATATAGTATAAAACACCATGAAATACAATGCTGGCAATTTACATTAATAGAGGTCACGTCATAGACGTCTAAGACATTTCAAGAAGGGGGCAGGATTAAATGAACATCCAGCTGTTCAACATTAATTGAGTTTGTTAAATATTCAATAAGTGTTAGATACTACTATAAAGATGCTCTACACAGATCAGTCATGTGAAAGTGTTATGTCCAGAGGTGGACTGTGAGCTGCCCTGCTAGAAAGTGCACCTCCCCGTGATCGTAAACCCACTTACATAAAGAATTAATGAAACCAAGCTTCAACTAAGAGAAGACAATTTATTTAAGGGTGGCGAAAAGGGGGAAAAGAGAGATGATAGATAGCTATTCAACAAGTAGGGAGCATTAGAAAGCAAAATACTCATGGACCCTTCTCTGTAGTCCCTTTTATTAGGTTTTTCCTTGTATTGACCCTTGGAATCTGATTGGCTCTTGGGCTTGTTTGTCACCTCTGCCTCTGTTTCTCTTGGCCCTGTGACCTTTGGCTTTTGGCAGAAGGCAAGTTTATGGGTGGGTGCCTTAGGACCGGATTATGTAGATGTAAGGATCAAATAAAGGGGGAGTTTGTGATTTTTATTTTAATCACATTACCTGGGGTCTTGCCAAACTAGTTCCTTTGTCTTTGTCTCTTTTTATTTATTTATTATTTTTTTATTTTTACCAAGAACATGCATTGGTACATTGTATACATAATGATCATAATCAACATGGTTATTTTGTACCTGTACATGATACATCTTGGTTTTCCCCCCTCTTCCCCCCTTTTTCTCCCCTCCCTTCCATTCACCCACCCCTCCCTATTTGCAACAAGTGTAGCTACACTTTACCATTTTTTCCCGTTTCATCTTACTTTTCTTTTAACTTCTTCTTTATCCCCCTTTTCCCTATCTAGTTCTCTCTTTTGAATACTATCTCTCTCTTTTTTTTTAAACAAAATATCTATTCTACCCCTTTGTCCTTATTTACACTATGGTTTCTCATATCAGAGAAACAATTCAATGTGTACTAATAGGTGTCTGATTTATTTCACGTAATAGTATGTTCTCAAGGAACATCCATTTGCATACAAATGACTCTAGTTTATCCTTTTTAATGGCGGTTGGAATCTACCTGCCTTTATATTTCTAACTATTGGATTATAGCTGTCTCTGCCTTTCAAAGTCTGGCTATAGAGGTAAAAATTGTCTATTAATTTTTAATAATGTCCAATGAGGCCTTTACCCTACCTTTTCCCTACCTATGGGGACCCCTGTCCCTATAAAAGTAACATACAGGGTCTCTATTTATAAATTTTGACTCAGCATGTTTTCCAGCTGACTTATAGTCCTTAGTGAGTTGCTCCCAAATAATTAAACACTTACATCTTTAATGTCTTTCTGCAGTCTAGCCTAATGATGTGGCAAGGGGAATGGTCAAGTGTCATATGGCCTATGGATATGGAAATTCCCCAAGTGACCCGCTGTCCTTCTGTCAAAACTGCTCTGAATTGCTATCACATTGTGGGATTGGTATATCAGTTTCTGGAACACTGCCTAGTCTAAATTTTTTAAAAGTGCCTCAAGAGTAGAATTTCATTATGGATTTAAACGTTTGGGTAGTGATTTCTTAGATGCAACATAAAAGCATAAGCAACAAGAACAAAAATGAAATACGTAGGATGGATGTCATCAAAATCAAAAAAGTTTTGTGCACCACAGAACACGTCAAGAAAGAAAACAATCTACAATCAGGGAGAAATTTTCACAACATATATTTGATTAGGAATTTGTATCTAGAATGCATAATAATTCCAAGTCCATAATAAGCAATAATACAATCAAAAAATGGGCAAAGAATCTGAACATACACTGCTCTAAAGAATATAGACAAATGGCCAATAATAACATGCAAATATTCTCAACACCATTAGCTGTTACTGAGGTGCACACCAATACTATAATGAGACACCACCTTACATTCACTAGAACGTCACCAAAACGATGGGCAATAACAAGTGTTGGAATGATGTGCAGAATTCGCAACCATCATACACTGCTTATAGAAATGTAAAATGGGAAACCACACTGACAATTCTGCAAAACAGACTGACAGTTCCTTAAAAAATTAAAAATAGATTTATGATGTAATCCAATATTCACTCCTAATAGAAATAAAAACATGCCTATAAAAAACACATATACATATAGCATATTTATGAAATCCAAAAGTGGAAACCACTCTGATGTCCCTCAGTGGATAAAAGGACAAAAAAGATGTACCATACCTATTTAATGGAATATTATTTAGCAATAAAAAGAATGAACTGTTGATACATGCCATAACATGTGTAAATCTTAAAAACATTATGGTACATGAAAGAATCCATGTACAAAAGACTAAATACTGTGTGATTTTGTTTATGCAGAACAGATAAATTCATTTGTTGCTTTAGCAGTTGTCTAGAAGTAGGGATGGGAGAAATTGAGGGGAAATGGGAAGTGACTGTTAGTGAGTAGAAGGTTTCTCCATGGAGTGATGAAATGTGCTCATTGTGACAAAGGTTACACAAGTAGTATATATACTTAAAACTATTTAATGGCACACTTCACAAATTATATGCTTTATAAGCTGCCATTTTTTAAAAAGTAAAAGTTAATAGATATGACTGTACTATATGATTTCTACCTTTGCACATTTCTCCCTTGAATGAAAGAATTCTAGCACACTAGAAAATAAATGGTCAAATAATAAGATTAAAATGAACTGACCTTTCATTAAGCTACATATGCTGCTAATTAAGGCTTAAACATGGATGTGGAAATTAAAGGAACTAAAACCTAAGTAATTTTCTAAGATATACATTGGTGGCAAAGAAAGAATTTACTCATGAGATATATTAAATCAATTACTATACTTATTAGGACTCTACAATTGTAACTTTGCATTTAAGCAATCACTTTGTCCAACCTCTACATTCTAAAACAGGATAATAAAAGCCCAAGAGGTTAAATATTTTGCCCTCCACCTGTTTACACAATGGTGGACCAATGAAAGAACAAGTCAGATCTCTTAAAACCCAATTCAGTAGAAGGTCAGTTACATAAACTGTTTCTAATACACAAAGATCTTAAATAACAGATTCAACAATTATTTTAGAAATAGATATGTCTTCCTTAAAGCAATGATTTACCTTAATAAGAAACACTATATTTAATGCAGTCAATGTACAAAATATGCATGTGGGATTCAAAAATGTATATCCCCAGACATATGTAAAAAATACTTCATCTGTTTTGTAAAGAATAAAAAATGGGCTGTGAGAACTCCCAAGGAAGGTTTTCTCAGGCCTTGGGCAAAGAATTACCTGTCATGCTTCCATGTCCCTCCCTCCCCAGGCTCCCAAGAAACCTTGAGAAAGCACCACTGTCATATGAGACAGGGAATGAGGAGGCACAAAGAAGAGAAAGAAGTAGATGAGAGAGAAAACACTTCTTTTGGCTCATTAATATAGAAAGGGACTGAGGAGGAGTGGCCATGGATGTGCCTTCTGACTCTGTGGTTCATTATAAACCATTATATAGTCCCATTTCTAATGATCTAGACTGCTGTTCAACATAGGGACAAATATTATCTTAGAAGCAAAGACTCTTGTTCACCTCACCCTTCTTCAATCAGATTCTGCATTTTCACAAGACTTTCAGGTGGTCATATTTGGAGAAGTTCTTGATAGCCACTTCCATCAGGTACTTTAAGACACTGTTCAATTGTCTGCTTTGTGGGGAGCTAGGTCCCCAATGAGGCACAGGCTGTGTTTACTACACTTATACCAACAAGAGGTTTTATTTGGGAACAAGGACTTGATTAGCAGTTGAACTTGGCCGTGTTTGTTACACCCTGGCAGGAAATTGGTCCACATTTTGCCTAGTCATAAATTTTTGAGAGTGAATGTGATTAAGTGCCTTCAACTAATTGATCTGGCAGAGGAAATTTCGAAGCAACCCAACACTCAGGCTGTGGTGTGGGTACTTTTAGCCAGATCTACAGTGAAAATCAGGGACTAAGAACTGATGTAAAGAGTTTGCAGTTACATCAGAAAGGACATGCCTGCAAATTCAGGGCAAAGGACAGCATAGTTGCTGAAAAGATTAGCATTGTAAAAAAGTCAAGTACTTTGCATCAGACAACAGGAAGATTGCTTGAAGGCATCTCAGGAATCATCAAGACATTACCCTTCATAACCTCAATGGTGCAAAACTGCAAAGAGTTCATTTAAGAAGAGTGCCCAGGCCCCTGGTTAAAAAGGCTGCCTAAGGAATCAGTTCTCTGGGATTATTTCACAGTTCTTAGTCACCCAGTCACTCAGAGGCCTCTGCAGAGATGATCTAAGAGTGCCAGGCTACTGTTGGAGCTGGTGGCAGACCTTGGCATCATCCACATGGTGCTGGTTTTTCAGGCATGCAGAATGCAAGAGTTGTGGGGTCATGGAGGCTTCCACCCAAATTTCAAAGCAAAGCCTGGGAGTCAAGTCAATGTACTCCTGAGAGGGCAGTGAATGAATCTGTGGAAATTAACCCAAAAGTGGAGTGAAGACCCCAGGAATCTGCAAATAACAACAATATGGAAAGACTGGTGAGTAACAGTACAAACAGTGCATGGAGCCAATCTAAGAGAGACCATGTGGCCAACAAGCAACAATGCTATATGAGTAAGGTTCACACCCTGTACCCTTTGGGCTCAAACACCATCCAAGCGTCTGGACATGGAGTTACAAGACAGTATCTACCCGGAAGGGTTTCAATCACTCTTTTATCCAGTTCCTTTCTATCTCTGCATAGCTCCCTTTTAGAATGGGAATGTTTACCTTGTGGTACTGTATGTTGGAAGTATTCAACTTTCCTTTAATGTTTACAGTGACTTCAGTTAAGAGTTCGCTTTGAGTCTCAGAGGAGATTTTGGACTTGGACTGTTCAGCAATACTGGAGCTGTTAAGATTTGGTAACTCAGAGATGGACTAAATACATTTTGGACAGTGATACAGGCATGCATCTTTTTGAGGCCAGGGCAGCATGTTATGGTTTAAATCTAAAATGTCTCCTGAAAGTCTCATGTGTCTGGAAGGTGATTAGATCATGGGGGTACTGTACTCACCAGTGAGTTCATCTACTGATCCAATATCAGAATATACTATTAGGATTTGGGGTCTGGTTGGAGGAGTCACTTCCTTCTCTCACTTCCCTTCTTTTCTGCTTCCTGGCGGCCTTGGGGTACACAGCTTTCTTCCATCATGCACTTTCACCATGATGCTTCTGCCTTGGAGCCAGCCAACAATGGACTGAAACCATGAATCAAAATAAACTTCTCCTTTTTTTAAGCTGCGAATGTCAGGTGTTTTGTCCCAGCCACGAGAAAGAGACTAAGACAACTCCAACAGGAAAGGAAGCTACGTTAAAAGAAATACGACAGCAGTTATTTGCCTCACTAAATAAACTTTTTGTCCACAGTCAGTTTCCAGGTTTCTCCTTCTCTATCTCAAACTATTATAGACAGCTAAGTTAGGTAAAAATATTATAGGCAGTCAGACAGGGTTGGGCCCTCAAGGGAGTCACTATAAAAGATGAGAGTCCACTACAGCTATGGCTGGAGGCCCATCCATTGAAGGCCAGGCCTCAAGGTAAGGATGGAATGACCAGAGTTACATACCTTCCTGAGGGACAAACGATGAACTGAATTACTCACCTGATCCGATATAGTCTAGACAAATATCGGTCACCCAAGTGGGTGACCAGGACCTCGGAACCACTCCATCCTGTAATGTCTTTATTCTTTCCATGTCTATTTGCTATGTGACCTTCTTCCCCATTGGATCAATATTACCCCAACAGCTATGCTTGTAATATTATTGGCTGATCATAATTTTGACCCACATTGTACCCACCTTGTGATTTTGCTCTATAAAACTTCCTCTGAAAAGTGGGCTGGTTGGCAACCCACTCCGGGTGCCCTCCTGTCTCTCAGGAGCTATCGTTCTCTTTCAATAAATTTTCCTACTCTTAACCTCCTTTGTTCCTTAAAATTCATTCTTCGATTTTGGGGAACACAGACTCAGTGTATCTGACATCTGGCAGGTTGGGAGTTATATTTTTCCCCTATATCAAAACTTTAGGAGTTCCTAAGGAGGTCCTGTAGCATCTCTGTAAGCTCACTGGATGTTTTTCTGTGCTTTCACCCATACAAAACAAGGAAGTTGTCCTTTCTCTGAAACACATGCCTCATTTCCTGTCAAAATCTTCACTTTTTACAAGTTCAAATTAATTACAGCCACAGATGGTACCATTAAATAGAGTTCTTTATGGTGGACACTTAATCAAATTAGCATTCCCAATACCAACATCTGTCTGGTGGTAGAAACCTGTTGCTAGAGGTTAGTTGAGATTTTAAAATCATGTTAGGAAGTTCTTTATCCTAATTTTATTCCAAAGTAAGGATTGCTATGGAAACACATGTGTGGGTTTAGAAGTATCTCATTAGAGTTTCTTTTGTTTAAACAGTAAAGAAAATGCTGGTGTCACATTAGCATTTGAATACTGCCTGGTTTGTACAAAAGAGTAATCACATCCAACTTCAGCAGTTGAGCCCTGGGTAGATGCTCATTTTCCCCACTGGCAGTTGATCTAGAACTCTTTCTAGCCAAACTGTCTTGTGACAGTTTTATTAATTGCCAGCATCTCTACCAGAGGGTCAGTGCCTCAGAGAAGGGGGAAAAAATAAAAAACAAAAGAAAAAATTGCCATACTTCTGCATGAAAGACAGCATTTCTGAGTAATATTTTTTCTGTAGAAAGTGAAACTCAAGGGCCAAAATGTATCTTTTAAATGGTCCAAAGTCCTCAGTTATTCTTTTTTCCTTTCATTGTACACCTACACAGTAGAGATCTGTCTTCTATGACCTTAAAAAATGAGCATCAGGGTCCCTAAATTCTATAGTATTTCAGGAAAAGACACACTAAGAATTTGCTCTTGACTTCGGTTTTATGCTTTAGTAGTATGTAATGAACCTGCTATACCAACTGGCAGCTGTATAGGAGAAAAAAATGTTCAAACTTCTCAATATTCCCAAATAAATATAGCATCTCCATATTTTAAAATTACTGGTCCTTCCTAGTTTTGTTTTGTTTTGTTTCAATTGGATGGATTTGAATGATGTAGGAGAGAAGTGATCATTTACAGCTCAAATAGAGTCCAACTCCAGTCAGTATAAGTAAGGTCCTATTGAACAATGGTCAGGTATCTCTCCTTTCTTACCTGGTGTGCCTATTTGTTTGTTGTGTATGCAACCAGGGCTCTCTGTACAGTCACTGTTTCCCACGGCTGGACAACCAAACATCAGATCCCTTTAATATGACTTCCACTAGATCCACCTGGGACCATTAAACTCTCCCTGTAGGTTTGAACCCCCTAGGAGTGTTTTTAAATATTCTTCAAAACGATGGCCAAATGATGGCCTCCAGTGATGGCTATGAACCTGATAAAGGTGGGAGTGCAGTAAGTCCAAACATTTGTTTTTCTTTTATTACAAAATATCCTATTGTCTTCTCCATGGTAGTTAACAGTTAATAGCAGTGGTAAGTGTTGAGCAGTCTTTATCCAGATTTAATTTTTATTTCATTCTGTGACAGTCAAGTATCCTATCACTTCCTCGTTAGCTGAATCTTTAAAAACTCATTCATCTCTGTGGGTTTCAATTTGCTGTTCTGCAAAATGGGGACAAGCATAGTAGTAGAAAGAGATCTGTGTGTGTATGTAGCCGTGCTCCTCACCTAATTCCTGGCTCTCCGCCCCACTTTGTGAGCTCAGGTGTAATGAGAACAATATACTTTGGTGTAAAATAATTATATTTTATAATGATATAAAATTATTCTCTTAAATTTATATGTAAACCACTGTGTTCTTTTACTCAAAAAAGTTGAGTCTCGGCTGTTAGAATATTTGCATATATTTGCTTTAATGTGCCCCTTTAATTTCTGTGCTTTTAGTGAGCTCTGTTGGTAGCTTATCTTTTTTTTTTTTTTTTTTGGTGCTGGAGATCAAACTCAGGGCCTTGTGCTTGCTAAGCAAGCGCTGTAAGGTAGTTTATTTTAAACAATGGACATTAGTTTGAAAGACAGAGATGGACTTGCTTTAATATAAGTTCATGAATGAGCACACAGTGTCCTGATGTGTAGGAAAAATTGTAAATCTGCACACAGACAGCTATGCCTGTCCATTTCTGTTTCTATCTCTAGCTCTAGCTCTTTGTCTGTCTACAACGCTGCCTCCCCTGGAGCATACAGATCATCCGCCCTCTGGATACAGACATACCAAGCAAAGGTTTAAACTAAGAACGTAATTAGAACAATATTCTCATGGGCAGGTATTATGTGATAAATTTCATCTCCTGAAAATTTATACATAGAAGCTCTAACCCCTAATCTGATAGTATTTAGCCCTTTAAAGAGATAATTAAGGTTAAATAATGTCATAAGGGAGGGGCCCCAACCCAGTGTGATGGACACCAAGGATGTTCTTGCACAGAGGGGCCATATGAGGACACAGCAGGAAGACATCCAGATGCTAGCCAAGAAAAGAGGCCTCCAAGGAACCCAACCCTGCCAGCCCTTGATCTCAGATTCCAGATCATGAGAAAATAAGTTTCTGTCCTTCAGTCCACCCAATCTGTGGTATTTTGTTACGGCAACCTTAGCAAACTGATGGAGTAGATTAGCATCAACCTGGGGAAGAAGAATGACTGAGACCGGAAGTCCTTCATTCTAGTACACACTCTTCAGTGACCTTGAGCAAGACTCACACGCTTTATCAGTAATGTTTTTAATTAACTAATATAATTCTGACATTTTTATTGCTCTCATGTTTCAGTCCTATAATAATGACAATGATAATAACAAGAGATAAAGTACATTTCTTTGGTCCTGACATTCTTCTGTCAGTGCACTGTGGCACAAAGTTGGTGGAAGCGCAGCCCTGATAGTTCTTCTTGGTGCCCAGAGTCAAGGCTGTGATGTAGTGGTCAGGGTGTTCCAGGCATAGAGAAGCATGTAGAACACTATTGCATTTTCTCAATCAATTGCAACTGTATGGGTCTGTTTACATTGTGCTAGAATCTCTGCAGGCTCACAAAGAAATTTTACTTACATGATTTTATTTTTTGCTTTCAACAGCCATAGGGTACCCCTAATCATCCACCCCTAAACGTTTACCAAAAGGGAAGAAGAATTTGAATATTGTTATTTTATGATTTTAAATTTCCTAACATCTTACAGGTATATAATACAGACTTCCTTACATTAACTGAGCATGTTTCTGGGTCCTGTACTTTGAAAAAATAATCTGAACCAATTTGGAATGATGATAGCTAATATTTCATGTATGGAAGAACTTACTAACAATTTCTCTGCGTTATCAGTTTCTGAATCCTCCTGACAAGTAAGAGCATCTTTAGCTTCATTTTCCAGCAAGAGAAACTGAGGCTTAACTGGAACAATTCATGGGAAATTTAACTACTTGAGGGAGCCAAGAGCCCGAGCTCAGACAGTCTACTTCTAAGGCTTGTCAACTGAGCACATTATGCAAATCTGCTCTTCTGAAAAGCTTTTAATTTCTGTACTGGACCACTTTAGGTTAAAATGTAGAAACAAGGCTTCAGCAACAATAAAACTCAACAAATTCATTTCCAAAAATCACCTCTTCCAAAACAATATTTATGCATGCTCTTCCAAGCTGTGACAGTTATCACTTAAGAATCTAAAATAAAGTTCACATATAGTTCTTTCTATATTCTCCACATACACAACCAAACCTTCACAGATTTTATTTCAGTGAAACCTCAAGCTGACAGTTGCATCTAGCACTTCATCTCCATCCAAACTGTGGAGGCCCTGCTGTAACTTCCAGTGAAACCAGGTCCAGAGAAGTTACGAAATAGAGAAGTTATCCTTGATGGCCCAGGCCTCTGAACAGCTGGGCAAGCTCGGGTTTGGGGGAAAACTGCCATGTGGCATTCTACCCAAGGACTCAGAGCGTCCTGCTCTGGTTATGACCGGCGGGGGAAAAGGTCCCCAATTCACAGTTTGTCTCATGTTAGCACACAAGCAGTTAAAAGACATTGTGTCACTCTGTAGACTAGTTGAGAATGACAGTTAATACATATAAAATGGTACAGTCAACCAGAATGCTCAATTTTTTTGAGTCATTGAATTATTTTAAATCTACAGAGAAATATTTTAAATGTGCACAGTAAAAATTTCCAACCTACCTGAAAAATGATGCTGCCTTAGCAACGTCACTCCAAATTTGTTATTAAATTAAAATAATACTTGCCTACTGCCTAAAAATCAAATAGAATTATAAGATGAGTAAGATAAAGAACAAAGAAAAAAGATGAACTGCAGTACCTTACCGTATTCCAGTTTGCATTCCACTGGGGAAATCAAACACAGCCTCTAGAATTTTTAAATTGGAAACTTGTGGCTTCTCTTATGTTGGGGTTAAGAATTTGCTTAGAAAGAAATAATATTTTGAAAACTGAAGTGGGGTATATAGTTCACTCTGAGGAAAGTAAAATCTTGAACCCCCAAATGCCATCACTGATGATTCAAGCAATATTTTCTTTTCTGAGAACATTGGCTTATCCTTGTCTTAACCTGTATTAAGCTCTTCTGAGGCCAAGGGCTTGGAGGGGCCTCTCATCCTCCTCAAGACCTGCCTTCACCCCCAGTCCTGGCTTCTAGATTTGTAATCAGACTCAAATCCCCACAAGCTCCAGGGTAACAGGAACAATGTACGAGCTAGCCAGAGATCCAACATACCCACAGAATTTTAAATCTTTACCAATTCGTTTTGGTATTATTCCTAGTGTATCTAGGACGAAAATATATGGAGAGTCCATTAAAGTTTTACTTGACTTCTTTAAGTGAGGAACTCTACATCTGGTAAACAGAAGTCTGATTTCAATTACTTCAAAAGAATCGAGGCTTTTCAACCAATTTCTAGACTTGATACAGTTTACTGACTCAGAGTCTTGAATGGAAGCCTAGGTTCCCTTGAAGAAATCTCTTGATACAAGACGAAAATGTACCCTGTGCTTTGGTTTACATATTGCTTGTCGCTCCCAGTGGAAATTGGAAACTTGGTCCCCAATGTTGCAAAATTTAAAGTTGATGGAACTTTTAAGAAGTGAGGCCTGGTGAGAGGCAGTTAGGTCATTAGGATGCATTACCCTTAGAGGATATGAAAGTAGCTCTCGTGGAACCCTACATTTGTTTGGGTTTTTTTTGTTTTGTTTTTGTTTTCCTTGTGAGAAGATTATTGCAAAAAGAGTAACAGTACTCCCTCCCCTCATTCTGGTTTCCTGGTTTGTCATATGATCGCATCCTTTGACACATGCTACTTTGATGATGCCACCCATCCTTAGGCCTTCACTGAAGGCTAAGTCAATGAGCAGACTTTCAACCTTCAAAACTGTGACTTAGACAAACCTCTTTTCTTCATCAAAAACCCAACATTATATATTTTGTTGTAGGAATAAAACATGTACTAATACACCTGCATATTTTCTTCTTACCTTTCTAAAGTAAGACCTTACTTTGGATCAATTCTCAAGACAGTAAATCAAAGAATGATTTTTTTTTTTAATTAGAGAGTGTGGTGTAATTAGATGGTATCTTTTAACACCAATTCCTAGAGACTCAAATGTGATTGAAGTCCACCAGTCAGAGTTGGGGCTTATGAAAACCAGGTGGTCAATAGAGTTTGCCTTTCGTCCATCTGACAGTGGGTCTCTTGAGTTCCTAACCCACCATGTGATAATTTTTCTAGTCTTAGAAAACATAGTTGGAAGAGAATTACCAAGCAACTAGCAGAATCCCCCTGTCATTTTCCTGACTTATGGCAGAGGGGCTATTGCGGTAGCCAAAGTCACGTGGAAGCCTCTAGAACTGCCTCTGCCTACCAAAATAATAGATCAAAATTAAGACCACACTCCTGGAGGGATTACAGAGATATCAGCCACATGTCCATTGATTATTCTGTTTAGCTGGTGCAGAAGAGAGATGGCTCTTGAAGGAGGACAATGATTATTACAAATTAAATCAAACTGCAGCTTCAATTGCAGATGATGTTCTGAATGTAGTTTCTGTACTAAAAACAATCTAGACTCTCTTTGCAGGTATGCAACTGTTGGTGTAAAGAATGTTTTTTTTTTCTTCTATATTTACTAACACATATTACTTAACAAAGACAGAAATTCCCTTTCACTCTTGTACTTCAGGGATATATCAAGATACATTAAATGTATCTTCTGTGTCATAGTCTAGTCCAAACTGTGCATTCTACAAGCTATGCTAATCTACAGTGGCATGCTGGTTGAATGTGTAAAGGAGGAAATAGAACTATCCTGGGAAAATGTAGGCATAATAGAAAATAGGAAATAAATCCAACAAAACTTCAACAACCTCCCACCTCAGTAAATTTCCTGGAATTTAAGAGTTGTAGGGCAAGCTGAGATAGGCCTTCCAAAACAAAGGGCAAGCTGCCACATCTGGTGTCATGTACACTAAGAGGCACAGTACCTCCAAAGCCTGTTCGAATTGTGGACCTAACATATGGTCATCTAGGTTATGTAAAAACCCATTCATTTACCAAGTTTTCTGCTAGGCTTCCATTTTATAACATCTGAGTGGGGCTTGGAGGAAGGTAATCTCTGTAACAGTCCAGATGACTGCGCGAGGTGCTCTGCCACTAGAACCATCCGAGCCAGCAGATGGGGCAACCCTTGCAGTGCACATGCCACGTGAGAGCTGTCCTCTTCTCTTTCACCAGACAGAGAAGCACCTTTTGATTGCTTCACTCTCTTTTTAGTAAACTCTCAGAAGGGAAAAGAAGACAGGGATTCATGTTATCCTGTTTAAGTAGAATACTCAACCATAGCATTTAACAAGAGAGTCTATGGAAGTTAGGGACTGAGTTGAGTAGTAAAATGAACTTATTTGTATTTATTTCTACAATTCTTATAAGCCTCTAAAATACTGTTCAAGGTCATGGATTCACTGGTAACAGGTGCTACTTCTACCATTTGATGATGGTCTAGTGACAAGGACAATACTTACACCTTTTCACAGTGGAAATTGTCTGGTTCAATCCAAATTTTGGAGAGCCTGATAACTAGGAATTTGGTTTCGTAAGATCTAAGTATGAGTTCTACGATTTCTTCATTATGAGACCCTGGATAAATAATTTAAATTCTCTGAGAACCTCAATTTTCTCTTTTTGAGAGAATAGGTGTACTTCTTGTCTTTGCAAAGCTGATGTGAAAACCAGTATAAACAATGCACATGAAATGTCTTGGGCAAACTAAGCCCTCAACAAGTAGAATTTATGGGTCCTTGGAATAAATAGAAAATGGCGCACAGCACCTGGGGTTGGAAAGAAAACCCGTCCTTGTTGGCCAGCTACACCTCCTGGGAATGGCCTAATAAAGACCAGGATGTGCACAGCACTCCAGCATACCATCAGTCCTTTCCAGGGGACCAGCAGCAGCAGCAAGAGCTCCACTGACTGTCCCCAGATGATGCACAATGTGAAACGGAACAAAGGTCTAAACACTTCTTGGCTTGCAAAGTCTTAGCAGCTGACAGTGGTATACAGAGAAAGAGAAAAAAAGAAAAGAACAAATGCTAGAAAACCAAAAGGAATAGGTCAGTAGGTTGCCAACAAATGGAAATTTTAATATTCAAAAGTAAAGTATTAAAGACCTAACAAAAATTGCCCTCGGCCCTGACGACTCTACTAAGGAAAACAGAAAAATCTCTGCCAAATTTTATATTACAAGAAAAATTGTGGGAAAAGCTTATGAATATATTTTTAGCAAATTATTTTTTTAAAAAGTTTGAAAAATGAAATAAGACTAGTCCATTAAAATCTATTGTTAGAAAAAACAGCTGCTGACAATTTGATAAATTATTCATCCAAGAGTTTCAATAATCTAAAACAACTTCTCCCACATATGTTGACAGGGGAAGAACTATCTACCAAAACTGATGAAACAGAATAATTTTAGGATACTTTGGAAATGATTAGGAAACTCTTTTGTCTTCTGAAGCTCTGCTTGGTCTTAATTTTAAACTAAAATTACTGGGCATTTCTGACAAGAATTTGATACAACTTTTTAAAAATATAACTCATTAGATACAAGGGTATTATTTTAGCAACATAGCAGAATTTGACATAATATATTAAAGTGGTCTTTTGTAACAGAAATAGAAAAATTGGAAGAAAAAGCAGAATACAATTATGACAGTGCCTTCATTAAAATTTTGGCAAAAAGAATAAGCAGAAACTTGATGGACAGAAATCCACAGCTCGGATCCCTGAACAGGGACAAACTTCCTGTCAGTTCCTTCAGACATTCTCACTCCAGAGACCCACTATGCCCAGGGCACCCCCTTTGTATGCTGCACCATACCTGATGACTGACCAGGGAACTAGGGGTATTGAGGTCTGGCCATTTCAACCCCTACATGGGACAACTCTGGTCATTTTGGCTTCGGAGCTCCTGAAAGGGTGGCTGAGGTTATTTTAGGATGTATAACATAGCTTACCAATCCCTGGTCCAAAACCACTTCCTCTCACTACCTTCCATGCACACTCTAATAAACATCCTGCATACTGGACTCTATTTCATAATCTCTTCTCAAGCAAACCATCTGCAAATGGGAGCAAATGGCAAAAGTTAAAAATCAATGTCTTCATCGTTTTACTATTCGCTCTTTCAACAAGCACTAATTGAGTTTCAGTCCTATAGCAAGTTAAATTGTGATAGTTTGCAAGGAAAGAAATGGAGTTCCTACCCTCAAAAGACTTCACAATCTAATGGAGAAGACAACATTGCAATGGAAATTTAGTGTTACAATAAAACAAGGTAAATGTTATAAAGTGAATATAAAAATAACTGTTAAGAACAACAGAGAAGGAATGGACTACCTTGCTCAGGAAGTTAGGCAACAGTGGGGCATTTGTGCATGGAGAAATTGCACCACTCTCCAATTCGTTGGAACAGTGCTCTCTACAAGTCATAGTATCTAGAATGAAAAAGTGCCCCGCACTCATCATTGGGAGAACAATTGTTTTGATTTCACGAAACTCCCCAGTGAGTTTTGACTTGGTAAAAGTTGCCATCAGTGGTCAGATGAGTGTTACTGCATAGAACAAAACTTCTTTGCCTTTGTCACAGAAGGGACAGCTCTTGGCTCTTAGAAGTCTCTATAAAGTTCTTTATGGCAAGTAATTTGAGCATAGTTTCATTCTTTTGTGTTTTAATTGCATCCTACTCTTCTTGGTTAGCAAACTCCAAGGCAAACAACAACATTTTGAAATTTATTTGAGAATACATAGCATGCAAAAATTGCTAAATCACTGTTCAAAAAGGAATCATGAAATAGTGAAAGGAACAGAATCTATATTCTTACACATCAAATATTTGTTTACAAGAATTGAACTTAAAACAATATGATGGTGTAAACTAGAAAGACCCTCAACTAACAAATAACACAGAACACCACACTGTGTGAAGGACAGGAGAAGAGTGAGACTTCAGGCTCCCGATCCAGCTTTAGAACAGGGCTGGGGTGCACCAGGAGGGATAGTTTCAGTATATCACGTAGCTAAGGCTGGAAATTTCTCTAGACACAGGTACCCAGGCCGGCTGTCTGTCTTCTAGAAAACAGAGGCTGAACCCAACAGGCAAATGTCAGTCAAGGAATGACATCATTAGCCCCCAAGAAAGCATAGCAGTCTAGGTGGGAAGCTAGACGAGGGAGCCATGGTGAACACACAACCCCAGACCATACCAGCCTTTCTGCTGAAGAAAGAAGTGGCATTGTCAGCAGCTGGGCTACAGCAAGGGCACAGCGGGGGTTCTTGGACCATACCCAGGGTGCTTTTAGTCCAGCACAGAACCTGGAATGAATTCTCATGTGCCTGGACACCAGGCTTCACCTCAGAAAGTAACCTAATGTGCAGGGGAGCAATACTGAACTTGCTAAGTAACTGTACATTTTAAACACAGCTAAAATGTGGATACAATCCAAATGTCTACAGAAAATTGTAGTTTATCTAAACAGTGGACTATTGCTCAGTTATTAAAAAGTAAGAATCTACTAATACCTGCTACATTATCAATGAACTTCAAAAACATGATGCTAGGTAAAAGAAACATGACATTAAAGATAACAGAATAGCATCCATTCACGTGAAATGTCTAGAAAAAGCAAATCTAAAGAGATAAAAAGTAGGGTGCCCACAGAAGACTGGAACAGAAGTGAGACCAGGAGTTGCCTGCAAATGGAATCTAGAGACTTTCATAGATTGATAAAAATGCTTAAATGTGGTAGCAACTCTGTAAATTCTCTAAAATTCATTAAACTTTACACTTTAAAATGGGTGAATTTTGTGAATTATAAATTATACTTCGATAAGGCTGTTACAAATAAAATATTTGCTATCGTTTTCTTTCAATACCATGTCAAAGTTATTTACAATAGTTTTGCAGTTGCTTCACCCAGTCCTCAAAACAACAGAGAAAAGTGTATTTCTTCCAAAAAATGATCTATCATAGTCCTGGTCTAGGACACCGATGGCGAACCTTTTAGAGCTTTCAATGATACGAACAGCCTTCTGTGGCACACGTGCCACAAGTTCACCACCACTTGTCTAGGACATCTGATAAAAGAATACTAAGAATTACCTAGTAAACGCGAGCCATTCCCTTATCCCACAACACAGCATGTAATTCACAGACAGCTAATTCTCAATTAGCAGCAAGACAGCCTTAACATGTTCCTAAAGATGAAACTGTTTTGCTGTCTTCCCAGATTAGTTTCTGCACAGAGACTCTTATATGTTCATTAATCATGGTGCCATTTCTTCAAGCATCTCGTTTAAGACCTATCAGTGCACAAAAACCATCCCCCCCACGAGAAGGTTTTAAAAGAGAAAATTAAATCTGAAGTATTGGTTCTTGCCACTAGTAATTGTTTAGGACTGCTTGTGTGCCCATTATTTTAAATCCAATGACAATTCAAAGACGACAGAACATTTCTGTGGATTTAATTATTGTTTTGTTACCAGATATAGAAATAATTTAAGAGGCATGAGGATACATTTCATTACATTAAGAAAGAAAGTGTTTATACGTAGAAACTCCAACTTTGTATATTCTCTCTCTCTCTCTTTCTCTCTCTCTCTCTCTCTCTATATATATATATATGTATATAGTCTCTCAAAGACTTAAGACATTATTTCTGACTTCAAGGAGTTCTCAATGATTTAATTTTTAACATGAATTATCACATGAGAATGTATGTATGATAGATTTAGCTACAAACAATTTCTCTTAGAAAGTGATAAAACAATTTTTCCTATTAAAAGTCTATTTCAGGGAGCTGGGGTGTATCTTCATGGTAGACATTTATCTGGTATGTGTAGGCCCTGGGTGTGATCCCTAGCACTGCAGGAAATAAAACACTTTTAGAAAATTTCCAAGTTACACATATCCACGGCTATTTTTCCTTAGAAGGTGTTTAGATTTTATTTGATGTATTCTACTATTAACAATGTGTAATGTCTGTACTGTATTTTTCATTTTATAAGGGTATTTTACACCACTTATTTGTCACAATTTATACTTAAGTAAAGAAATTGAGCCTCTAAGAGTTAGAATCTAGATCCCTGTCCACGTCTACTGCCTGTCATGCTTTTTTTTCTCTTCCATACATTTTTCTCTGCCATCCTCACTCTCAGCTGATGACATGGAAAATTTAAGCCATTATTTAGGCAATCAGGAAGGAATGTTGACCGATCCCACTGCCACATCTGCACACTTTTTAGCATCTGTACTCATGAACTCATTATTATGTCTGTTACTTCTATTACTAGCAATGTATTCTCTATGGTCGGACCCAGCACAGACCCTCCATGTGCACACTGCCTTCCTTCCCTTCTCAGCATCCCAAGGGTACCATTCCAGGGGCTATTCATCTCTCTTCTGTGGTGTCTGTATTCCCTTCTCTCCTAAAGTATTCCCATGAGTACATCTGCTACCATTTCTCCCAAGATGGAAAAAGAAATCATTCCATCCTGACTTATCTTATTGTCCCATTTCTCCGGTCCCTAATAAAGTGACATTCCACCCAAATATTGTGCATAACAGTGTCCAATTTACCTACTCCAGTTCCTTCTGGGATAACCAAAGGGATCCCCCAACTCCACCAAAATCCTTTAAGGTGAGCAATGATTTCATGTTACAAAATCCAATGGTTAATTCTTGACATCCTACTTGATCTTTTACGTTTTACAAAAATGATAAATAGTTACTATTTGAAGTGTTTTATTTACTTGGATGTCCAGGATTCATTCCCATTTCCTCCAATCTTGTTGATTGTTTTTTCTATGTCTCCTTTGCTCCTATCTCCCTAACATCTCAAAGGAGACACAACCTACACTCATTCTTTGGTCACCTGCAGTTTATTTAGTTGCTATGTCTGCTCTCCAGGCTGCTCTTTAATACTCTGTTTTGGGAAGCTGGAACAGGCACTCTGCAAGTCCCTTTTCTCCTTCTCCAGGAGGCCCTGCTTAGGTTCTACCAACAGGAGAGATGCAAGAGGCAAACTGGAAGATTGGGAAGGGAGAAGGAACTTGAACTGCCTTGGCTTGTCACACTGGAAGTGACAGCTGATCGCAGAGGAGAAAGTTCTTCAGACTTTGCCTGGGGGAGTTTAAAGGATCCCCACTCACCCTGCCAGAATCTGCCTTATTATGCCTTCAGAAACACCCAGAAAATGGTGCTACCTCCCCAGAGGTCTGAGTCCCAGCCCCCTGGGCTTTTCTTGCACCCCTTTAAATTCTATCCACCCTAAACTCTTCATTGTGATTCTACAGCTGAGGTATTATAGCCACTTCCTGACATGACTACCTCTGTGACACCTTAGTGTCATTTTGTCTTCCTATTATTCTTTTAGTTTTCCTATAACTGGAAATGTCTCTTTATATCATATCTCCCAGCTAGGATCATTGGTACAGTTTCCAGTTCCTCACTGGACCCAAACCAACAAAGAGGTTCGATCTCGCGAATCTAGTAACATGGCTAGAAATGCCACCTTATTCTGATGACTAGACCTATGTACTAAACTCTAGACTTAGATTTGACTGAATGATGTGGAATTGTTTTTTTATAGTTAGGCAAAATTAGATACCATTAATTATATGTGATTTGACACCAATATAAAACTAATGGACATCTCATATTTACCATGTCCAAAAAAAGAATTTTCTATCAACTTTTTTGACTCTTTCATCTCAACTGGATGTTTAGTATTTATCTCCCTCACTAAAATTCAATCTCCATTTGGACAGGAAATTTTGTAGATGTTGTTCACTGATTAATTTTATGAACTTCACAGGGTAACATCTCAAAAATATCTGTTTAATACTGTATTAGAACTACATGTTTTATGGGATAAGAAAAAAAGAACTATTCATGCATTTGAGAAATTTACTTTTGGGGAGAGTCCAAAAAATTTCTGTAAGTAAACAGTTAGAAGGTAAAAAACATGAATTGAAAGGAGTAATAGGACACGTAGTGTACTTAAGCATTAGGAGAATTCACAGCCAATAGAAAGCTCCAACTTTGGCTTACACCAGAAAAGGGGTATTGGATTAAAATAGATGAAAAATATAAATTCTATTGTGTGATTTATAATTGCTTTGAAGAATCCAGAGTTCTTAGGAAATATTTCATATGTTCTTTTAAAAATGAAATATTTCTATCAAATTCATTTGAAAGATTCTCTTCTCTAGTGATTGTTAAGCAAGGAATATTTTAAAATGACTTATGCTCATTGCATCATTTAATCTTTAAAACAATTCTATAAGGTGGTATGTTTATTTCCCTTTTACCTAGGAATTTGAGAAAATGGGCTCTTTAATAATAAGATTGTATAATTTTCTACATCAATATTTCAAAAGATTTACTGCCAACTACTTCACTGCTTTTGTTGCTATTGTAAATTACATCTTTTTTTTACAATTTAGTTACATTTATTTTTGTATCCAGAAATTCTTTAAGTCAGTTTACGTAATATAGTAATTTGGCTACATATCATTTTTATGCAAGTATTATGTACAAAAAAGTTTGTCTCTTTCTCACCAATTTTTACATTTCATTTCAGGTTCTTTCCATTTTACTTCAGATATCTGACGAAGCTATCCATTAAAAGACAAATGGAAAGAGCTTGGGAATTCTGATTTTTATTGATAATATGCAAAGTCATACTAATATCATGAAATGGAGAAACTCACTTTTTTATTCTTTTAAGGAGTTTGTATCACACCTGAATGACTTATTCCTTGAATATTTATTATAATGTGGTGTACAATCTGGAACTGGTGTTCTTATTTTTAGTAGTGTTAGTTTCAGTGTGTATTTCTGGTATACATTTTGTGGAAGGGGGCATAGGTGCTGTTTTGATTATTAAATATTTTTAGCTGTGCTAGGGATCAAGGCCTTGAGCATGGTGAACTGTTGAGCTATACCTTCAGCTCAAATATGAGTTTTTAACAAGTTTCAGACTATTAGATTTTCTGTGTTCTCCCGAATTATTTGTGAATCTCTCTCTCTCTCTCATGCTCTCTCTCTATATATTTATATTCTATATATAATATATGTATTTGGATATATGATTATATGATTGGTATTATAGGTAAAATTCTTCCAGATTCTAAGTGAGTTGACATAAAATTCATTTTTAGATACCCAGAGTATTAAAATATGTCTACATAGCTCCTTCTTATGTTCTTGTCCATCCACACGTCAGGTAAGCTTGGGCAGTGAAACGTATTATGAGCCCATAAAAAAACAAACCTGGAGACTATGTATGAAAGATAAGGCTTAACAAGACTTACTATCAGGCCAGGTACTAGCAGGGAAGGACAGGGTTGAATGAGACTTTTAAACTTTTTTCTAACACATACATTAAAATCTATTTTTTCTGCCTGCATAGCATTTTGGTATATAGTATCTACGTTTTTATTCATTTCCACATCCATTATGTCATCTACTTTTGCTAATTAATTATTTAGACATTTGGTTCCCAGTTGATGCTGTTGTTAGTACCAGAGTGACTCGGCAAATGACAGCCAGGTTTGGAACCAGGTTTCCTGGCCCCAGAGTCGTAGCTCTAGCCATTAGAGGGTGCTTCTCTATCTTCCCGGCATTACTTTTCTTCTCCATCTATGAGCTATTAAAATCTAAATTTATAGCTTTTTGGTAAGATTTCTACATATTTTTGTTGTAATGTATCCACTATTTCTATATGAGTGCTGTAGGAGATAGATTCATGTTTGATCAAAAAAAAAAAAGCAGAAAAAGGAAAGCAAGTCAGTGGACTTGAAAATGGATCATTTAAAATTATCCAGTCATACAAATAAAAATAATAAAGAATCAAAATACACCAAATCAATACACACATTAGGTGAGTCTCAGAAGAAGAGAAAAAGAAAGAACAGAAAACTTAAAGACACAATGGCTGAAAATTCCCAAGACTAAGGACAACAAAACTGGACACCCAGAATCATGTTTCCCAAAGAACCCAAATAGACTGACCTGAAAGAAACCTACCCCAAGATATATTACAATTAAATTATAAAAGGCCAAAGGCAAAGAGAATTTTGAAAATTCTCCAGTAGCCAGTGAAAAGTGACTCATCATATACAAAGGAATAGGACACTGTGTAAGATTATCAGCAGATTTCTTAGCAGAGACCTTACAGGCCAGGAAAGAGTAGAAAGATAGATTCAAAGTGTTAAGAGGAAAAATTAATAACCAGTAGTAAATACTAAATTTGATAAAACCGTACTTTGAAAATGAAAGTGAGAGGGGTGGGGATTTAGCTCAGTGATTAGAGTGCTTGCCTTGCAAGGACAAGGCCCTGAGTTCGATTCCCAGCACCAAAAAAAAAAAAAAAAAAAAAAAAAAAAAAAAAAAAAAAAAAAAAAAAAAAAAAGAAAAGAAAATGAGAGTGAGTTAAACATGTTTTTTAAAAGATGCTTGGGGACTGGGGATTTAGCTCAGTGGTTACAGTGCTTGCCTTGCAAGCACAAGGTCCTAAGTTCGATCCCCAGCACCAAAAAAAAAAAAAAAAAAGATGCTAAACATCCACACAAAGCATATGAAACTATTTACTCTTTCGTTCATTGAAGCTTTATATAAAATAGTCAAAATATGAAAGTAACCTAATCATATATCAATATGTACATATGATATAGCATGTATATATATCATATAACAATACTATATGTTCTATATGGAATGTATATTATAGAATATATAATTATGTGTTTTATATGTGAAATTATATAAAATACATAAATAATAATATATAAAGATATAATATTATTCAGCATTACAAAGAAAATCCTGCCATTTGTGTCAACATGGATGAAGTGAAGAACATTATGACTTGCAAGCACAATTACTTTATGATATAACTTATATGATGAGTCTTTGGTAGTGAAACTCATGGAAACAGAGTAGAATGGTGGGTCTCAGTGACTGGGATATAGGGAGGGAAACTGGAAGTTATTAATAAAAAGGCACAAAATTTCAGTTATCTAAAATAAATTCTGAAGATCCATCATACATTATAGAACTTGTAGCTAACAATACAGTATTGCAGACTTTAAAAACTTGCTGAGAGAGTAGCTCTTCTGTTAATTGTCCTTAACACAAAAAGCAATGATAAAAAAAAAAGCAATGATAATAAATAACTAGAGTAGATGGAAACTTGTGGAGAGGATAGTTAAATGGAATAAATGTTGGCGATAGTTTAACAGTTGTATAGTTATCTACAAACTTATCATGTAGTATACAATAAATATGTACAGTGCTTTACTATTAAAATATCTCAATAAGGTGGTTTTAACATTAAAGAGTAGTCTAGGTAACTGGGTAGACCTGATGTCAACTCTGAAGGTGAAATAGAATTTACTGGATCCACTAGCTTTTGAAAAGCTTTCCTAAAATTGATATCAGATGAACATTCTTTTCCTCCAGGAAATTAAAAACATGCACAGAACATCTCATTTCCCCTCACAATTTCTTTGTAGGCAGGCACTTCAAGGCTTTTTTCCCACTTTAGTTCTAGATAACCTGAAATCCAGGATTTGAGGTCAAATTGTTGATGAAAACTACAGGATGTTATTTAAAACACAGCTCAGTGTACTGAATCACTCAAATATTGGATTTTCTTTATGAAATAAAATAGTCTTCAGAAATATGTACACAAAGAGGCAGAATATTTCTGAAGCAAATTTGAGCCTCCTTTGGTTTTGAATAAGACGAGATTTAGAAAAGGGCTAGGGTAATGTCACCTTATTCCAAGCTACTATGTAATGTCTTTACGCAAGTAAGTTAAAGCAATACTGTTGGAGACCACACAAGCAGACTCTGAAATGTTGAGAGTATTTATTTTTTTATTTTCTTTGATTTCTTTTATTACAATTACATATTTTAGAATTCACAAGGACCTCATTTAATCCCCAGCACAAGAGAAAATAATAACAACTTTATTTAGCCATAACGTAGAGTAACTGCAAATTTTAAGAAGTATAATGACCTAACGTCATATCCAGGATAGTAAAACTTTATTTACTTGGCCTAGAATCTAAAAACTTAATGAATTAGCAGTGCGTAAGTCTTGTGTTTCTTTCTTACTCTACATCAGGAATAATTTTATTAAGTAATTTTAAGGTGCCAAACATATATAGGGACACTATTCAAGCTCTATAAACACATTTCAAGAGCCTAATATATAAATAATGGATATGCTATTGAAATCATTCTTCCCTATTCATTTAAATGTATTCCTTTAGAACTATAGTAGTGAATATGATTGCTGGCTATATCTAGAAGCAAATAATTGGATGCACTCTGATATTTATTACCCTTTAGAATTCTCATAATGTTAAATAGACTACAAGTTTGTGAGTTTATATTGTTTTAATTGATATTCTCATTAAGTGCTGTCCAATTTCTTTAAGAAATTGTTATTTACTAATTTCCTCTTGTAACTTAGTAACTCATTGTGGGGAAGCTGAAGAAAGCTTGGGCCTTCGCCCGTTAATATTTTTTTAGCTTTTCCCACTATCTCCTTTGCAGAGAGGTCAGAATCAATACCTAATTATACCTAGTCAAAGCTGTGAAAGAGCAAATACGTCAATTCTGCCTTCCTGCATCAGAGCGACTCCAAACTCAGGAAGAAAATAAGCCATCATCTCCCCCATTACTTTAAGGGTCTGTTCACTCAAAATCAATATATATTATGAAAGACTGTCCACTCATTTATCGTTGAATTATCTCTAGAATGCATAAATCTTAAAACATGATCTAAATGCATTGCTCCAAGCATGTATCCGTGAAGTCTCATGCTTCTTCCTTATAACAGGAAGCTTTGGATTTTCGGTAGAACCTCACGTAAAGAATAGTCTTAAAATATAAATAGTTTGCAGCTTCTGCACAGAATTTAACAAAGCACAAATCCGCTGAGATTCAGGAGTGATTTATGATATAAGAAAACGGCAGAGCTTTTCATCATAGTATAGTATATGGACACATGTCTCAGGCCAGGTGGTGCAGAATAAATCAGCAAGATTGTTGACAAGAGAAAGTTTACTCTAAAATCTTGCACTCCTAGGATTCCTGTATTTTAAGCCATTTGACAATATTAGCAATATCTATACTCCAGCCAACATGAACAATAATATAACTTCAGCCGCTCACACAGGGAATAAAGAAGAAACAATTAATAGATGCATTTATTGATCTGCTTAACTGATTCATTGAGGGCCGCTTATGAGACAATGAAAATAACCGGACAGCAAAGAGTATCCAATATACCACTTTGGGTTCTAATCATTTGCTTCACTATTTTGCCTATTTTAAAACTTTAAAATGAAATATCTATACTCTTTTTTTTTTGAAGTTTTTTTAATTTTTTTTTTATTTTTACCAAGAACATGTATTGGTACATTATGTACATAATGATCATAATCAACATGGTTATTTTGTACCTGTACATGCTGTATCTTGGCTTTC
>PVJO010021367.1:0-30180 GCA_004026905.1 Hystrix cristata | reverse complement strand
ATGTATTCTACTAATTCCCAAGTTGGGCTTCACAATATTCCAGGATATTTCCGCTTATATATAAAGTATTGTGAAAACATTGTTTTATTCATTTAATTTCATAAATTATTCAGGTTAATTATGAATTCCAAAATAAAAATATTGGAACTAGAATCTTTACAGATAATTGTATTGAATTTACTTTAAATTTCTCCATTGTAAAACATTTAGATATGGGAAATAAAAAAAATAAGAGATAGCATGCCTATGAAAATATCTGATCATTGCTGTTGTAGGATAGACAGATGTTTCCATTTCTGCTCTCAAATAGCTTTCTTTGCTGGCAAAGACATTCCTTCTAAGTATTATCGTAGCTCCTCTGAAAGCTTGTAAACAGAAGATTTGATCTGGTTAGTCTACAAAATAACAGACCATGTTTTTAATATTCAAGAAGTGCCAGGTATTATAGGTTGTGACCCAAAATCTAAGTGTGATGACGTTAAGTTATAGATTACAATAACATTTGGAAATACTTTTTTGACATAAATTTTATTGTGATAAAATATATGTAACATAAAATTTACTACATCAACCATTTTAGGTATACGCATTGTTTGCAATCCTACAACTACCTATGTCCAAAACCTTTTAATCATCTCAAACTAACACTCTGTACCCATTAAACAGTAATTCCCCATCCTCCTCTCTCTAATTCTCAATTACTAATCTACTTTCTGTGTCTATGAATTTTATTTAGATACCTTGTATAATGAGATCATAAATATTTGTCCCCTTATGACTGGCAGTTAATGTAATATCTTCCAGGTTCATCCATGTTGTAGTACATATCAGAATCATAATCAGACTAAATAATATTTCGTTGCATGTAAATACATCTTATTTACCCATTTATTGGTCAGTAGACACTTGGCATGCTCTTATAAATAATGCTGCTCTGAATTTTGGCATACAAATACCTGCTGGAGTCCCTGCTTTTAATTCTTTGGAGTGTACACACTGAAACAGAATTGCTGGATCATACGCTTATGCTATTTTTAACTTTTTGATGAACTGCCACAATGCTTCCCATGCAGCTTTTCTATTTTATATTCCTATCCAATGCACAAGAGTTCCAACCTCTCCATATCCTAACTCATAAATGATTTATTTACACTTGCTGTTTTCTGCTTTTTACAAATAATATCTCTTTTACTTTAAATGGTATCTCCTTGTGGCAATAAATTGTTCCATGTAAATATTTTAGACATTTCTTTTATAGTGATTGCTAATGTCCAAGGAACAGATAATTCATCTAATGAATTTAAATAAATAAATAACCTAAATTGAAAATTGGTGTGTCATATTTTGTTTGAGAACCACCAAATACTACACCTTAGTTTAAACTAACCTCTAAAATCGTGTCTATTTTCTTGCATGGTATGTGTTCCCATGAATTTCAGTGACCATACTTCCACCCCAAAATGATTGCCTACCCATCTATGCCACATTATTTTCTCTACTCTTTTACCCATCTCATGCAGCTCCATATTAGGCCTTCCTCGCCTGTCTCTTAGAATTTATAAAAGTACACTTCGGCTTGAAATATTAGCCTGGGTCTGCTAAAGAGTATGTTAACACAGTACAAGATTCTGCATAAATTGCCTAGATTTCCAAGAAAGGGTTCTTGCCTGCCTCCCTTGAACAGTCAGTGAGTCCCTGTTTTTATGACCTCACTTAACCCCATGAAGTGTTACACCAAAGCCCAACGCACAGAGAGGAGGGAAGTAGTAAAACAAAACATGCAGCTTTGTTGTCACTCTTACACAAAACACAGGTAAATGACAACTCCTGGTTGGATGCCAACATGTTGCTATTTTCTTGATAATAATCGATATACCTTATATCATGTTGTCCATCATACTCTTTTATTCCTACCTTTTTTATTCCTTCACAATCTTAGTCTCATCTCTTAAGTGATGGCATATTACCTAGCACAGTATTTGCCCTATTTTTTACATTCAATGATTTTTTTTAATATTTCCTTGAGTTCTTAAACCATAGTCTTACTTTCTGTGGCTACATTTTAAAACAAAATTCATTCGGTTGCTTTTAATTCATTTTTGATGTCCTCGATGATTTGTTATGATTCCATGGCGGCAGAGTGTGTGTCTCAATCCCATTTTTAACAAGAATTAAGTCCAGGCTCTGGGCTACAGCAAGGGCTCAATCAGTTCCTGCCTTGTGGAATTTAAAATGCAGTTATTAAATATACTAAAAAATTTAATGTCATATTTTGAACAAATTCTATTGTTGATATTTTAATTTTATTTAAATATTAAAACAAAAGCATTAATTTGGATCTTGTACATCCGCAAATATATATATTTTAGAGTTAACAATCACAGTAAATTTGAAACCTTTTCTAAACTAATTTTTAAAGCACTATATAAATTGAGTTCAAAGAGCTCTGTTGGTTTTTATTCATTTTCCTGAATGAAAAATAAAGAAATGGTACAATTTCTGATTTCCTTCCTTCCACAACTAAAGTTGGCAACCTCATTTGTCTTTCAGTCGTCGAATCTTTAGGCCAGGTTTGGTGGCACATGCCTGTAATTGCAGCTTTCTGGGTGGGCGAGGCTGAGGACTGCAATTTCAACTGTGCCTGGTCAACTTAGGAACTTACCAAAAACCGTGTCTCAAATAAAATAAAATAAAATAGTCCAGAGGTTCAGCTCAGTATGAAGGTTCTGGGTTCAATCCCAAACATTTAAAAAAAAAAAAATTGGTATCCTTCTTCTCAAAAATAGACCGATAAACAAAGCTAAAATCCTTAAAACTTTTAACAGAGTAATTTCAATGACAAAGATTTCTAGGTAGTTGAATCTTTGGTTATTCATATTTGGGGAGTGCTGGGGATCAAACCCAGGACCTTGTGCTTGCTAGGCAAGCACTCTACCACTGAACTAAATCCCCAATCCCAGTTATTTATACTTTCTGCTTTTTATTTATCCACTTCTAAATTTTTCCACCAAAAAAGAATGACATTAATTTTTAAATATGTAAATGTACATATGGTATGAAATTCAAAAGTCACAATATAAAATGCACCCAACAGAACCCCTAATGACCCAGTTTCCCTGAACAGCACCAATCACTGTGATAAATTGCTCATGTTTCCTCAGAAATATTATGTGTTTACACAAAAAATTTCCTAAGAGGGAAGCATTATAAAGAATAAATTGTATCAATTTCTGCAAGGTGGCTTGCTTCATTTCTCTTGCAGTAGAAAATGGATTCCCAGATTCTGATTCCATACTGATCATGACCTAATGTTATGGCTTAAATGTAGGTCCCACAGGAAAATCTCATGTGCTTGCAGGCGGGGCTTCTCAGAGTGGGATGGATACACAGTGTGTGATATTGGGATTAAGGTGTGTGGTACTAAATTAGTCCACTGACTGGAATTAACATAGTTCTAGGTTTGGCTGAATGGATTTACTGAAAACAGAAGTCCCACCTTGGGTATGCGTGGCACGACCCAAAAGGCTTGAGGCCTGGATGGGATAAAAGAGAAAGGCAGGCCCGTCGCCGCTGCCTTCTGCCTGCCATGAGCTGTTTCTCCTCTGCGATGCCCCTCTGCCATGCCACCCTGCCTTGAAGCCAGCCAGCTATGAACTGAAACCTCTACAAACCGTGAGATAAAATAAACCTTTCCTCCTTTAACTTGTGGGTGCAGGATATTTTGTCTAGGCAATGAGAAAGTAACTAAAACACCTAAATAAACAATCTATAAGTGTTCAATTTTTAAATTCTTTGGAATACATACAATATTTGTCCTTTCATGACTGATTTGCTTCACAGCATAATGTCCTCAAGTTATATCCATGTTGTACTATGTATTCGAATTTCTCATTTCTTTTTAAGGTTTAGGTCATATTTTCACCTGAGTTTCACCAACCATCATGGGGTACAGCGTAGATGGACTCATTTAGTGTATAAGCTTGCCCTTCATGGAGGCTACTGGCAAAGCACATCCTAAAGACAATGTATGGCTGGGGAATCGATGACTGGCATGTTCTCTAAAACATTTTATAATAATTTAACAAGAGACGTGAAAACTAGTTTAAGAAAATGCTATAATTGATCCTCCTAAAATTTACCAATAAAGAATCTTGGTTTTGGTTTTGGTTTTTAGTGTCTACTTTGAAGTATGGCTAATTTTGTTCTACTTGTGAGAAACAACAAACACCTAGGAGGCTGGTAGAAGTTTCCCAAGTGTGTGAATTACTACAAAGCTAATAGCCTCTCTCCCCTCATTCCCAATGGAGCGGAAACATTGTTTTATCAGTGGGGCATGGTAGTGTATGCCAGTAACTGTAGCACTCTAAGAGCCTGAGGCAGGAAGATTACAAGTTCTAGTCAACCCTGGGCAACTTAGTGACACTGATCTACATCCCTACCCACCCCCCTCGTCTTTTGGGACAAGTTCTCCTTAAACTACCCAGCCTTGTCTCTAGCTTACAATCTTCCTACCTTAACCTCCCAAGTAGCTGGAATTATAGACCACATATTTTAGGAAATAAAGATTTATTGGAACATATCCATGCCCATTCATTTACATATTGCCTAATGCTACTTTTGCTACAACCACACAACTGAATATTGGTAACAGAGCACATAAAGCACAAAATAGTTCCTATTTGACCCTTACAGAAAAAGCTTGTCGACCTCTGGTCTAAATATAAGACAATGATAGAGAAAATGTTAGCGATGCAGAGTAAACTTTATACATAATTGTACCTCGGTCCATGAACTTAATTATTTTCACAATTCTGGTCACAAACCAAATTGGATGAAAACCAAATCAAATTCAATGGTTGGGTTCAATGTTGACCTTATAAAGAAAAAATAAAATTTTTAAATATATATATATGTATATATATGTGTGTGTGTGTATATATATATATCTATGTCTTATTGTGAATGGCACCAAAAATTGAGAAAATAATCTTTAGTCTTTAAAACCATTATGCATTTCAGGAAGGAAGTTATTCATGTCATTGATGAATGAGTAAAGTTCCAAAATACATCTTCATTGCTCACTTCTGTCTTGTTAACATAAATTAACATGTCAGCCAACATTCATACCAGAACTACACTCATTCTTCAGCTCCAAATGTAAATTGGCTACAGATATGGGTTTGACAAAAATCACTTAAAGCATCCTGTGACAATCAATTAGCCAAATGAAATTTATAATAAAGACATCTGTATATTTTATTCTTTATATCAGCAAAATTTAAAATAAATACATTATCAAGTAACATAATTGTATTATTTCTGAAGATTATAATACACATACGGTGCTTTTCAGACCACTTGTGGCTAAATATTTACCAACACACACACCACAAAGGAGCCAGAAAATGGGGCCCACCCAGCTCAAAAAGAACACAACAGTAACACCAGTTGGATGAAAAGATTTGGGGCCTATTTGTCCATCCCTCTGCCCTGGCTTCTACACATCAAAGAAGCCAGACCAAGAATAAGAAGAGCAAGCTGCTTCAGACCCCTGACAGTATCCCAGTCTCTGATGCAGAAACCTTGAGCAATAGAAAATGTCACATAGGATGAGCTTACAGTTTTCACAAGGCTTAAATTGGCATGCACTAGATTTTTCAAACACGGAAAACAATCAGAATGCTGTGAATTTGCCCAAGATGCTGTAAAAAGAAATGTAAAACTAGAAAGAATATACACCAACACAGACGTGAGGGGAAAATAAAGCAACTTGTCCATATCCTCAACATACAACAAGTTCAGATTGCTCAATAAACCAACTTTTTAAGTCTAAAAAGAAATAACCATTGATTCTAGGAAAATTTGAGCATTGACATCGCTACATAATTTGCTACCTGGGATATTTTCTTTTGGTATTTGTCCCACTGACAACCAGCTTGTGATAGGCTGTAACAAAGGAGTAAATTAGAAACCCAAGGCACCTATGCTTCTATCATCTCCACTTTTACTTTTCAGAAGCCAAACTTATTTGTCATTTTGCTGTGGGTCTATCATAGTTCAAGTCACATTTCTCATACCTATCTTTGACCTCCCCAGACATTCTTTAGGACCTCAAATTGATCTAGAGGCTTCCTACTTCTACATTTAAGCATAACCCAAATCCTTCAATCTCTCTAGCATGTTTGTTCTCAGTACACGCTAACTTGCTGGGCTTTCAATTTTATTACCTCATAGCAAGTAAACATAAAGAGCACCCTGTCCCTCAAACTCACCTTGAGTACTCATAAGCTCTTCAGAAGTCATTCTTCAAAAGGAAATGTTGCTACTGCCTGTTTTATCTCCTCCAGATTTGTCATTGTCTGACAAACTACAAAAACAAGAAACAAAGAGAAAAACTTGTGCACCTGATAATTTGAGTTTTATATAAACATGTGTAGCAAATTTTATGGAAATGTTTCCTTGGTCAAATAATTTTCCTCTCAGCCAGAGATCTAGTCTTTTGCCAGGGGATGGTAAGTACCAAAGGAGCCAGCAAAGGGGATCAGAGACCAAGAAGTAGCAAGCCAGGGCCATGTGCTAGGAACTTGAGGGGTGGTATTTGCTCTGAGTAAGAGAACACAGGTAGCCATAAATCTTGTCATCAGACAGAAATCTGAGAGAAGGAGATGCTTTTTTTTTTCTCTAAGGAGATTTCAATCTTAGTAGGGTTTTCCAAACAAAAATATGTTGTGGATCTAGAAATATTCTAAATTCCCTGTCACCATTCCAAGAAATGAGAGAGAAGTTGCTGGGAAGCAGACAGATAAACTGAACTTTAACTACTACCATCAATTCTGTACAGGTCTGAAACAATGAAATTGCCCTCCTAACACTTCATAAATCTATTCGAAAAAAAATGAGTGCTTATAAAAGGAAAGTGACAAGAAATGTTAGAATTTACTGTTTGATAGGAAGATGTGGATTCAAATTCAGCTTCCATCCTTGTTAAGATAGCATTCTTTTGTAACTTGTTAGTGTTTCCAGACACATTAGGAATATCTCCCAGGTAAGATTATGATGAATATTATTATGGTTTGTGTCTAGATGTCCCCCCAAAGCCTCAGGTGGAAAGAGGTTGCTGGATCTAGAGTGTGTTATACTGGGATTAAGGGTGTGTGATTACTAAACCAATTCACTGATTGGTTTAGCACCGCCCTAATCCTAGCAGCCTGATTAAAATATAAGGTATAGGAAGAAGCTGGTTACCCCCTTGCTTGCATCCCTTGCTTACCTTGCTGCCTTCTGCCTGTCTGCCATGCCACCCTGCCTTGGACCCGGTTGATTGTGGACTGAAACCTCTACAAACTGTAAGCTAAATAAACCTTTCTTCCCCTAACTTTGGGTGTCTGGTATTTTGTCTCAGCAACGAGAGAAAAGTAACTAAGACAAATATTAAATAAAATACTCTCTATAAAGCACTTAAGAGCCCATGCAAGGCACTTAATAGATACCAAACAAATAGGATTGATCTTGAGTAGCCCTGAGTGACCTCTTGTGATTTCTCCTCGCTGTGACTAAATTTTGTTGTTTGTAAAATAGGTATGTTAAGATTCCAACACTGTTCTGGGTAATACACTATGTAATATGAACACAATGGCTAGTATAATAATGAGTACATAAAAGTATTTCATAGATATATTGTCCCCTGATAAATCAATTTTTTTCAAAATGATATTCTGATTAAATATAGGAATTACATACAGAAAGTAGAGCTAATAGATTAAAAGTAGCTTAGGAAACTGGTAGTTCATTTTCTGATAACCTGAGTAAACCAGGAGAAAGGACCCTAAAAATTGCTAAAGTTTGATCCTTAGGAGTCTAAAGCTCATCTTCTTCCCATCAAAGTTCTCCTGGAGAAATTCTGCGAAGATCTGATAACCAAACAGGAATTACAGTGTCAACTAATTAAAACCAGTACAGCACCTTGGGCATACAGGACTTGAAATAAAGTTTAAGACACGGGACATGATGATACTCCTGACCCTTCCCAAATCTTGACCCAGACTCTGGGCAAAGCAGTCTGTAGACCACACTGAGACCACTTACTCATCCAGCTTCAAGGAAGACTGCCCTGCCACATGGCTGACTCCCTGAAGAAAGAGGGTGCAGCTAAGAAGATGGGGGCACACGGGGCCTGAGGTCAAACAGCCAGTTTGCCACCACCAGGGATATTGACCTCACGGCTAGTAAAACTGCCTGATCGGTTACCTCCCTGACTCCTCTTCTCCACAGGAGAAAGATACACTGGGCAGAGAGGAGCTGTACAACGATGAGAGCAGAGCACATCTCAGACCTAGATGTCTGTTCAGATACTACCCTCCGGTCCCAGAAAGGCTGGGTGTATTCTGCAGTGGGAAATGAGAAGTGAAGTAAGAAACTTCACATGCAGGCTTACTTATCTTTTCCATATTTTTTTAGGAATCAGAGAGACAAAAGAATGTATACAAGGACAAAGCTATCTATGTTGGAAAATAATGATAGATGATGCATTCTGAACAATTGCAGGATTTTTCTTTCTGTGCCTGCTTTTTCCCTTTCCCAGGCCCATGCTTATAAAATCTTATGGGAAAAACTACCACAAAAATTGATTCAGGAGACAGAGGATTTTGTTGTTTTTTCTTTTGTGCCTAAAAATATTGTGTATTCAAATAATTGAAATTTGGAGAGGAGAATGAAATTCTGACTTGTCCTTAAATTCGAACTTTCCTTCAAATGGGATTACCTCTAGCAGATCCAGCCTTTACAGGGCTCTGCTAAAATACTCTTTTCCTTTCTCCGGCAAAGGAAGTAAGCCTTCACATTTAAATCAAAATTGCTCAATTCTTAAAATCTACAAACAAACAAAAAAAAAATACTTAGAAAAAAATAGACTCTGTCAGCCAACTCTCTAATCACAAAAATTATCCTTTTATGCATTTCCAGCAATCAAAAGATTTCCTCTGGATTCCTAAAACTTTGGGCCGGGTTTTGTCTCTTCTTAAGTGGAACATGGCCAGTCTACGGGAGCCACACAATAGTGGCTGTATGGTTCTGAGTCCTAGAACAAACCGGCCTGTGAAAACAAGGGAATCTCTAGCCTCTCTGTCTCTGTCTCTGTCTGTCTGTCTGTCTCTCTCTCTCTTTGAGAAACCTTAAGTCAAATGAGTATGCTAGCAACATATGATTGTAGCCCCATCCAAACGTTCCCTCCAGTCTCATTATTAAAGGACTCAAATTAAATGACTGCCTCCCTAATATATTGTTTTTCAGATATCTGTAGGATTTAAACATCAAGGTTTTACTTTGCTACAGTATGGTTAAGTGAACAGCAAATTTTAATTATAGCTTTTTATTAAGGAAAAGAATCTTACCTAATCAGAGAAACTGATAGTATTCTAAAGGTGCCCGAAATATGTCCTATCACTTTTGATACCTAAAATCCTTAGACCCTGATTACAGAGCAGCATAAAATCAAATTCGGCCTTGCACATCTTCTAAGGAATCAGGAAAAAAGCAGCCCACCAACTCATGACACTTAAAAATAATCTGCTAAGGCAGATCTTGCTGTCTGAAGTTTGAGTCCACTGTTATTGCCCATCCCCCACAGTGTTGACCAAGACTTCACTTCCTTCAGCTTCAACTTCCCTGCCTGCTCCTCTAGTTCCTCATCTGGAAGAGGTAAAACCAAAGGGAGTGGCCATGGTTTAGATCTACAATCTTCTCCAAAGTCTCATGTGTTCAGAGGTGGGGCTTTGGAATGGATCATGGAGATACTAAACCCATCCGCGGGTAAATCCACAGCTGAATGTGCTGTCAGGAGGCAGAGTTGACTGGAAGATGTGGGTCACTGGGGCTGCCTTGAAGACTATATCTCTCCCTCTAGCTCTTTAGCTTTCTCTTTGCTTCTGGATGCCATGAGGTGACCAGCTTTCTTTGGCCATATTGTTTGTGCCTTACAGCCAGCTGATCACAGACTGAAGCCTCTGAAATGATGGGTCAAAATATATGGTTCCTTCTTTAAATTGTGGGTGTCAAGCATTTTGTTCCAGCAATGGGAAAGCTGACCAAGACAGAAATGCTCCCTCCATTCTCATTCTCCATGGACCCACTGGGCGCTGCTACTGCCTTTGCCCTCCAGACTCCTGGTGTTGTCCTCTGACACTGAACTATGAATCACTGTGGCTGACACAGTTAAGTTCTTACTTACAATTCCAAATTCCTATTTTAGGCAAAAGGCAAAACAGCTATACATCAGTGCCTTTCAAAGATTTAATTACTGATTCTTCCAGATACCATCTTAGGCTTGGTAAAGAGAGACAATTTGTTCTGAATTCAACTGGACAGAGTTCTTCATGAATGAATTAATGAATTGCAAAACTCAAAGAACAACAACAAGAAGAAAGAACGAAGGAATCTGAACAGTCTGGCTGAATAATTTAGAATAGATATTACACGCTGATAAAATGGGAAGTCTGAACACATCACTTGTTTGTTTTTGGTGCAACTAAACTTGTGGTCTAATGATAAGTCAACAAAACTGATGCAAAAACAGAATAAAACAATTGTTCCCTCTGCTTAAAACTTTTTAATATATAAATGGAAGAATAAAGTTAGCTTTTCAATCAGATTTATCAAAGACATTATGCCTTCAAATTGAATATCAAAAAAAAATTTTACATAAGTAATTACATTATAATCTTTGCGATTAAAATGGGAATCGAAGCCAGAATACTTAATAGTACATTTCTGTTCCCGTGTTAAGCTTTTCGTTTACAATATACATTTTTGCAGAGTAAAACGATAAGACAAAATGTTATAGAGCCTTCCTCCGGGTGAAGGCTACATGGAGTTTCATTATTCTATTCTGTGTTTTAAAGAAAACACCCCTCTTCTTATAAGACAAGGATGTGTCACACTTCTTCACTTTAATTTCTAACAGATGCAGCTGTCAGCCTCTCTCTGAAAGCATTCTCTTTCCTGAAGCATCTGAGCATCACCTTCAAAGAATTATAAGCACTCTGAGCTGTTCTCCTGTGTCTCATCCAGCAACAACCCTTCCTCTTCTGACAGTTTCAGAGAGCAAACAGACTCAGCAATCATCAGAATTGTGCTCTAAGTTCAACTTTTTACCAGTCCATTATGTGAAGTGGATGTTTGTCATCCAGCATTAGGAAAGACAAACCCTTCCCCCATCCTTGTTGAGCCACTGGAGAAAGAAATGCATAAGTGATGCTTGCTAGTTTTAAAGGAGTTTGAGGGACGGCTCTTTCATCAGCTAAGACAACATTGATCCCACAAGAGAGCCAGGTTTTACCTCAAGAATCTATCAAACATTTCCTTCCCTTGTTTAGACTTACATAACAGTATGCATTAGGCTCTAGAAGCCCCAGATTGAATCGACTCTCTCTTCCTTGTACGTTCCTGCTTTATCTTATTTTTCAATGTTACAGATTCCTTTCTACTTGTATCTCATTTCTCCTTTTGCATTATGAATTCTAGAGTGCAAGATGCCACTCTGTATCTTTGACTCCCCCACAGCGTGTAGCAACAGATCCTACCAATCAAAAAGCTTTATTCTTCTAGCCAGGTCCCAACTACTGAAGTTTTATACTAAAATGGAAATGAGGCACTGGAAAACTTTACCTAATATATTAAAATACGTGTTCTAAAATGAAGCTGATGTGATAGATGTCCTACACCAAAACTCATCTTGTGCAGATTTACCAAGGAAGAGCCCTACCAGAACCTTTTCCTGGCTGCGAGATCCCTCAGCCCAGTTGAGAATATAAAAGGTAGTGGGACAACTGGTGGAATTAAAGGTGTGGTGACAAGTTCCTTTTGGAGAGGACTTTCGACCCTTCACCGCCACTTTGGAACGCAGGTTGGAGTATACTGCCTTCTATCCCCAAATCTAGTTGGGGAACTTCAGGGTGCCCCTACAAAAGCTTGGAACTATCCTCTTGGCCATAGGAGACACAGAAAACTGGTGCCTGGCCTGGTCTGAGAAAGCTAAGTGCCCTGGAGATGACGCCTGCCTGCTGCCTTAAGGTTGGAAATAGTCCAACCACAGGGATGGAAAAGCCACAGGAGAGTGCTTCCTCGGCCACTAAGCAAAGGGATGCCTCAGTGTTTCACACCAAGTGTGTGTTGCAGGGACAGAGCGAGGGCAAGAGCTTATCCTTTTCCTCAGCCAAAGGGCTGCCTGGAGGAAGGAGGAACAGCAAGAAGCCGGAGATATGTAGCGGGTGCACAGGACACAATCAACTTGAGTTGAAGGAAGTATACGAATAAAAGCTCAGTGGGAAATGTCTGAAGACCTCAAGAAAGAATCAAGACCTCAAGAACTCAAGCTTCAGCCATCTCCAGAGCCATCGTGGGGTATCAGCTTTAACCATTCATCCTGTCCAGAGAAACCGAAGCCTCCTAGCCAAGCAGTGCCCTCCTCCTCACTTTTCCCACCCCTCACACTGGCCATTCCAAAACAACAGTTAGCGAGAAGGAAAGGAGGTGAGACAGGAGAGAACCAGGAACTCACGCCCTCCACACAGCAGGCACAAACTACCCTGGAGCAGGTACAACCTGGGAAATAGGGGAAGAGGTAACCGAGGTCAGATCCTTGTTATTCCACAATCAGGACGTTCAAATTACTGAATGCGAATGTGTCTGTATCCTAAAGTGACTGTGGGCTTGTCACAGAAGAGTACGTAGATAAATCATGGGGATGCTAGAGTCCTCTTCCTATGGTAGAGCAGCCTCTTTTCACTAAATGAAGTTTAAGCACAAGTGGTAAACTATTTCATTCAGTGTTTTATCACTGTCCAACCACTATGCTTGTCCAATATTCCAGTTGTACATATAAGATTGCTTACATGCTTTCAGTCTTTTTAATGATAAATATTACTATTTTGGACATTTACTACATGGAGGGCACTATGTTAAGCACACACTGTATCAGTCAGCATCCCAGGAGAAAACAGAAGACATGTGAAAGTTAGGATTTTCCTAAGGAAGTTTATTAAAAGGATTATGGATAGTGCCCTGGGGCTAGTAATAGCAGCCACTATTACCTATCCCTGAATCTGAAAGGGGCGGGGGATCAGATTCCCAGGATAGAGGAGAAGGTTTTATAGAAAGCCTCTGGGAAAGGAACAGAGACAGACTAAAGCCATGCTGGAGGGCAGGGGGTCAGAATGAATCTCCCACCTCCCCCAGCTCTTCCTCTGATGTTCTGTCTCGGTTCTCTATCAGCCAAACCAAATGGGGCAAAGGACAAGGGTGTTTCCTACGGTTCACGCAGGTCAGCCTCCCAGGAAAGAGACCAGGTAAGAAAAAGGTGGAAAGTAGATAGCAAGAGGCAAATGAAGATATCTGGTTCACAGACATCTCTCACTAAATTTGTAGAAGAAACTTATTCATATTTGCAGATAAGGAAATCGGGGTTTAGAGAGATTACATAACTAGTGCAAGGTCAAATGGTTAAGTGAAGGCATCAAAAAGGCATCAAAATTAGCATCCAGCTCTGTCCAGACCATGTGTTCCAAACTACTGCTGTATTATCACTGAAATTTATTAAAAATTACTATTTTATCTAATTGCTAAATTATTTTTGGCCACTGACCTAGCATCCAAGGAAATATTGGCCAGAATAAAATAGCCAGTGAGTCACTGGCACAACAGCTTCCATTTTTAAACAACTTTTAATTAGTAATTTTTAGCCAAAGTGTTCAAATCTAGAAAAAAAACTTACATATAAATTGGAAAAGAAAAGTGATCATTAGTCTAATTTAAGAAAAAGTCCTCAGAATTTTTCATTCTTTGATAAGCATTTCTTACCACAGAGGCTCCCTCATCTGACAAAGCGTAGTGATGCAGATGAAGTGCTATTTTTCTTTCTAGTTAAGGACCTTCCACTCCCAGCTGTTGAAATTAGGTATGCTGGATATAATATCAAACTAAATAGCAGCAACAGTGACATGATCAGCCCAAAGTGAAACATGCAGATTGGTTCATACTGAAGTCCTTCCTGCCAGATGATTAAAAAGCAGCCATGACGCTAAGTCTGTACCACATCAGACATGCAGCACATTTATACCTAAAATTTTAATTCCTCCATGTAGCAGTTGTCTTCTGTTGTAAATAAAAAATTACAATGAAAACCATAATAGATTCTAGTAATACTTCAAAAATAAATGAAACTCAAAAGATACAAATAACCTAGATTTCAAGATCTAGATAAAACAAGGAATTTGTACACACATGGTTCCTTGCGAACAAAAATTGAGACAATCGGGAGAAAAACTAAATATGAAAATTTAAGTTCTACATGGATACAACAGTATACCAAAGAAGAAATTAGGACACAATTTTATTTTCAGAAAAAGTTTAAGGGATATCCATCTGGAGCACATAAAACTCCTTTTGTTAATTATTTATGAAACAGGAATACAAACTTCTAAACACTGAAAAATATTATGCCAACAGCTTGAGTCTGAGTTTGCAATATTAGTAAAAATTTCTGCAAGCTATTCTAAATGAGAAACTACATTGTACATTGCACTTACAGAGTGCCTCTCTTCAACCCACTTATAAGCCATCCCAGATCTCATGAAGTAGATTTGGGCTTTTAAGTGCACACAATTGAGAGGAAGACTTGAAATCACCAGGTAGATTAAAACCCTAAAGATGAATTAAACCATGCCTGTTGACTTTGTAAATTTGCCTAATCAGAGATTTGCCCATCTAATGGCCAACTCTTTAGGCACACCTCATGGAGTTCCAGATTTGTGAAGGAAGAAGCCATATCTTTAAGGTTCAGCCCCATTAGACCTTCAAATTATACCACTTCCACTCACCATCTGCCTGCAACTACATAAAAGACTGCATGTGAAATCTGAGAGAAGCACCAACCACATCCAGAAACGCGACATCGACATAGCCATAAACTACTCAGCCACCACACATCAGGGGTGGTTTGTTACACAGCAGTAGATGAATTGGGAATGCAGATCAGTGGCAGAACAAGCACAAGGCCCTGGATTCAATCCTTATTACTATGAAACAATAAATAAATTAAAATAAATTTTAAAGTCAGATTACTATGCTATTTGTATTTGTGATAATAAAGAAACTGAAAATACTGCCCTTGTCAAAATCACAAGGAACCTCCAACTGAGAATATATCCAACCCCTTAAAACTGGTACAAAAAGCAAGGAAGATCTGTTGAACAAATTCACCTCTCCAAAATATGATTTGTTTTGAGCGGGAAAAGAAATCTAGCTAACAACCCCAGCTTTGACACAAGGCATTAATGGGCGACCACTTGGGCCAATGGTATGCTCGTAGTCCTGTTGTATCTGCTGGTGAAAAGAGACATCACTAAGGAGGTGGAAATTTTGAGTCAAAAAGTATAGCTGGTCAGCAAAACTGAATTAGAATATCACCTAACCTCCATTAAGGAAGCCTTTCTGTACAACCACAATTTTAACTTCTGTTGCTATTTCCTTTGTGGTTTAGTCCTAAGGTTTGGGAAACAGGGAGGGTAATGCTTAAAGGTCTGCCCAAGAATGGTGTCACACAGCAATTTAAGGAGCCATGAAACCTTAAGGCCACACAAAAAAAATTAGAAGAAAAAGACCCAATTATTTTCAAAATTGGAGGGTTGTCAGTGGGATAAGTGCTATTAGTGCATCACGTCACCAATCTCTGTCACCTCTTCAAGGACTTGGTTTCAGAAGGCAAGCAGAAACAATAATTTGGACTTCTTGACCATGGCAGGGGTTCTATATATAAGAAACCATTAATTTGCAGGATTATAGGGATTGTGGAGTCTGTTATATTTAGTAGGTTATTATTTGCTTTGTAGCCGAGCTTAGATTTTTGATGAATAAACTAAAATTCCCAAACAATGTGAAATACAAGCAAGGCAAGTGAAACCAACTTGAATGTTACACTAATATTGTCATCCTGAATCATTTCACTCCACACTGACCTGTTAGGAGTAATGGTATGCAGGGAATTTACAAAACCTATGTCAGCAAATTCAAGACATTTCTGTTTTACTTTCAACCAAGAGCCTTAATGATGGAAGCATCATTTGATATTAATTTTCTATTGGTTTCAAGAGGTCTCAGAAATGATAGGTTAAAACATTAAAAAAAACACTTAGGTCAATCCAATAGTCTCACTTTTTAGACTCCACTTTATTTGACAGAAAAGAATATTGATGTATTTTTCTCAGTCTTCTCTTTTCTATGTCAGCACACTTTATGAAATTGGAAATATGCTAAAGAAACATAATATATAAGAGTATATGTGGAAAGTTAACATATGGCACCAAAATAGCACTTCCGACAAATGCAGAATATGGCATTTTTTTCTTTTTTACTTATTTATGAACAATAAAAGTTGTATATATTTATTCCATAACATGATATTTCGATATATGTATATACTGTAGCATGGCTAAATCAAGCTAACTGATACTGGATTTGTTTTTAAATTCCTGTGTCAAACAGCCATTGAGAAAAAGTAAAGCAGGGCATAGCACTCAACAAACTCCAGGCAAATCAAATATTTAAATATTAAACCATGACATTTAAAGACTAAAGGAAAATCTGAAAGAGAAAAGAATGATAAATTTTACTACACAAACATTGAAAGAGGTTTTAATGGTTAAAAAAAATCAAAAATTTAAAGTTGAAAGACATGTGGCATATTGAGAAAAATACCTTCAACCAATATAGCAAAAGATGTTTCCTCAGTACATAGGACATACGGTACTTGTACATCTATAAGAAAAATACCAAAACCTCACTTTTTAACATGGAAAAGAGTACAAGCAACCCCTTCAAAATCTCTCTCTCTCACACACACACACACACACACACACACACACACACACACACACACAAATAATTAAAAATATGTACGTTAAAGTAAGAGTAAGGCATAGTTTTGAATTTACCAGACAAAGATTTTAAATTTCCTAATATACACTGTTCCTCAAAGTATGAACAGTTACTGTTACATTGTTGGTAACTGTATAAATTGTTACAGACATCTTAGAAGCTAATTTGTTACTATTAAAATTGTAAATACAGTTGATTCTCATTCTTCATGGTACTTAATGGTCTAGACTCTATAGAGTTACCAGAAACAATATATTACTGAATATTGCCTCACTGCTCCTAGCAACAATGCAGGGATAGGTTTCTACAAGCCTCTGATCACAACAATTTCATCAATTGATCAATACATAAAACCTTTTTAAAATGAGAGTCTCTGCTCAAAGTTACTTTAGTACAAATTGTGGGTTCGTTAACATTTAACTCACAGCCAGCGATGCTATCGCTCATCCCCAGATTCAGCTTGTCTAACTCATGCATTTTCTCTATAAGAGACATCACAATTTTTCTGTGGTCGGGAACACTAGGCAGCACCTCAGCACCGTGGTTGGGGGACATTTCACACAGCAAGATCATCTACAAAAATGAGGAAAATGTGGCACTGAGTAGACCATAAAAAGATGCTCGCTTCCAGCGTGAGAGCTGAAACAAGAAACAGAACATCACTTTGTTCAGTCTCGACCAAGAGCAAACACATCAAGCAACTCAAACATTTTGCAGTTCTGTGCGTGTCCACAGTGACCGTGAGAGCACTGCAAGTATCGATTGTGTTGTTTCAAATAACTGAGGTGAATTTGCAAATACGGGCCTGCGAGTAGAGAAGATCAGCTGTATGTGTGGTCATTAAGTCTGCAATTTCATTGATAAAAATGTGTCCTGCAGATATGTTTATACATGTGTGTTAACTGCTCTTATAAGGTCAATCAGAGCAACATCATATTGTAATAAAAATGGAAACAATCTAAAAATCCACCACCTGCATAAATTGTAATAGAGACATGCAAAGGAATGGAATGCTGTGTAGGCTTAGTATTCATATGTTAAAGGGGTTTTTTTATTAAAAAGAATATGTTTACATAGCCATTAATTTTAGGTAAATTTCTGATAGAACATTCAAGGTCATACATACAATTTTAGATTAAAGAAAGAGAACTAAAGTTCTGGGATGGGGCAGGGCTCACTTTCTACTGTATATTCTTTTTTTTTAATTTTATTTTAATAGTACATTTTCAATATACATATTGATAACATTCATCATTGGGGATTTGTACCTGTACATGATATACCTTGTTGCTTCTTTTTTTTTCCCATTCCCCTCCCCTCACCCCCTCCTCCCTCCCTATTTACAAAAGCTTTGTTTCCATTTTTTCCTTCCATTTCTTATTTCTCTTGTCCCTCTGTTCCTTTCCCCCTCACCCTCCCTTGTTCCCTTTCCCATTTGGACACTTTCTTCCCTTTCCCAATATAATACATTTTAGTCTTTATTTACACTTCAGTTTCTCACATCAGAGAAACTATGTGGTATTTAAACATGTGTGTCCGATTTATTTCACTTAGGAGTATGGTCTCAAGATACATCCATTTACCTAGGAATATCTCAAGCTTATCATTCTTTATGGCAGAGTAGTACTCCATTGTATAAAAATACCACATTTTCTTAATCCATTCTGCTGTTGATGGGCATTTGGGCTGCTTCCACGATTTAGCTATTACAAACTGTGCTGCTATAAACATGAGTGTACATATATCCCTGCGGTATAATGATTTTAATTCTTTTGGGAAGATACCAAGAAGTGGAATAACTGGGTCAAATGGAATCTCTAGTCCTAGTTCCCTGAGGAATCTCCACACTGATTTCCATAGAGTTTGCACCAGTCTGCATTCCCACCAATAGTGGAGAAGTGTTCCCTTTTCTCCACAGCCCCTCGAGCATTTGTTATTGGCTGATTTGTTGATAATAGCCATTCTTTGTGGAGTGAGGTGGAATCTCAGGGTTGTTTTGATTTGCATCTCTCGAATGACCAGTGATGTTGAACATTTCTTCATATGTCTATCTGCTGTTTCTACTTCTTCATCTGAGAAGTGTCTATTCATTTCAGTTGCTCACTTTTGGATTGGGTCTTTAAATTTGGGGGGGTCTGATTTTTTTGAGTTCTTTATTCGAGATGTTAATCCTTTGTCAGAGGAATAGCTGGCAAAAATTTTTTCCCACTCTGTGGGTTGTCTCTTCACTTTGTTGGTGGTTTCTTTTGCTGTTCAAAAGCTTTTTAACAAGATCAGGTCCCAGTTGTTGATTTTTTGTGATATTTCCTAGGCAACTGGGGATTTGTTCATAAAGTCTTTGCCTACGCCTATGTCTTCAAGAGTTCTACCATATATTCTTGTGTATTGTTTAAACTTAAAAAATAACCTAAAGAGGACTGCACTAATTTACATGTCATCCTCACAACACAACAACTCTCTCCTTTTTCTAGCAGAAAAGAGAACTAATAAATATACTTTCGGGTACAGTTTATACACAGATGTCTCCTCAAAGCCTCTTGTGCTCATAGTTGGGGCTTTTGGAAGGTGTCTGGATCATGGGTGTGTGATACACATCACTGGATTAGCCCACTGATGAGATTCTAGCTGTTGTGATACTGGGGGAAGAGGCGGGTGACTGTGGGCATGACCTGAAAGGGTATATATCCCTTCTTCTCCCTGATCCTTCTCTGCTTCCCACTTGCCATGCCATGAACTGTTTCTCTTCTGCCATTCCCTCCACCCTGCCTTGGAGCCAGCCAACTATGGTTGAAACCTCTACAAACTGTGAGCCAAAATAAACCTCAATTCCCTTAAATTGTGAGCATCACCTATTTTGTCCCAGCAATGAACAAAGTAATTAAGACACTTTCCAGGCTTAAAAGATGTCGAATAAAGAGGAAAATAGTACATCTGACCAAGCAGGAAATAAAGGAGAGAAATTAAGAGTTTGCAGAAGCCAAGTAAACAACGTATGTCAAAGAGGACTGATCCACTGTGTCATATGCTGCTGCTGGGCCTACAAAGATAAACACTAAATCTTTATCACTGGATTTAGCAATAGGGAAGTTAGAGGTGTCCCTACAGAAAGCAGATTCCCTAGAGTGGCGGGAACAAGAAAACTTGGATTGGAGCAAATTTATAAGAGAAGGAAGAGCAAATTAAAACAATAAAGCAGACAAAGCTTTCAATTTGCCAAGAGAAGCAAAGAATGAGGTAGTAGTAGCAGGGGTAGCAGGCGAAGAGAAGGGTTTCTTCAGGTGGGGTGAAAAACATATTTATATACTGATGAGAATATTCCATAGAGGAAAAAATAAAATAAAATGATGTAGGAGAAAGGAAAGAATATTTGGGACAATTTAATAAATTCAGACCAGTTATCTACTAAGCAACTAAAAGCCCTATTACAATGTAGTTTCTAATTTCACTTGCTCCTCTCCTAATCAAAATCGTTTAGGAGGACTAGAAATATACTCTGTAACAAGCACAATCATTTTAGATACAAACAGAGATATAAAAAATACACTAGGCATCCTCAAATTCTGAGAAAGACATGCCAGTTTACCTCAGGTGGTAGGATTAATTGCCAGGACAACAGAAGTAAAATAAGGCAGACAAAGCATTTTCAAAAGGTACACAGCTGGATTCTTGGAGGACTGGATTTTTTTTTTCAAAGTCACAGAATTCTGACGTCTTATCTAGATCCATTGTCAAACACTGCTAATGCTTTCACCGTGGCACACCTGTCTGCGTCCTCTGCCTTGATCCATGATCTCTCTTCAGTCTCCTTCCTGCTATCTCATAGGCAGCCCCATCCCATTCCCTCTGTGGGTTGCTTTTACCTATCCTCTTGGTAGCCTCTGTGTGTGTGTGTGTGTGTGTGTGTGTGTGTGTGTGTGTGTGTGTCTCAGATTTTCGAAAAGGAAATGCAGTTAATATTTTCATAACCCTTTTCTGGAAGACCTTGAGCCAGCTCACCTCAGAGACCATAGCAAGCATATTGATTGCTGTTTTAGGTTCAAGTATAAACATTAGAGAGACCATCTGTGCCAGGGTGTCACGTGGACAAAAGAAGTTGCTGTATTGGGTAAGGCGTATATGTACTATTCCTTAAAATAAGGCTATATTTATGACAGTTTAGGATTATTGGAAAAGTTACACACTAACAACGTCATGTGGAGACTTGCTGTTAGGAAGAGCAGGGGAAAGGAGACAGCTAAAAGTCTTTTTCACCATAGCAGATAATCAGAAACTCACAATTATCAACAGAGAAAAATAGTTTTATGCAATGTTCCCTTTTAAAAGTAGCAAGATTGAGGCTTTTACCTCTGAAACCCCCTGCCACCTCACGGTAGCTGTCTATCTTCTTTGTCTTCCATCTTCTTCCCCGAATAAATGGTCCTTTGTTATACTGAAGAAAAAAAGTAGTAAGTTTCCTTTGTCTCATGAAAGCTCTTTATGCTCACAGTAGCAGTAATGAGCTGTAGATAACTATTTTGTCATTTTGTAAGTATTTTTCATAAGCAATCTTAGTTTGGGAAATCTGGATATACATACAAAGATGTTACACTAATAGTGGCATTTAATTCAGTAAGAGCATAACTACTGAGAACACTTGTACCTCTTTCAGATGTTAAGATTCTTGGAACTAGCTCAGGGGAGCAGACCAAAAATTCAGTATCTTCAGAAGAAAAATAACACTCAAATCTGTCATTTGGAAAAAAGAGAAGGCAAAAAAGGAAGACAAAAAGAAGTCACAATAGAAGCAGAGACAAAATCAGACACCCAAAAGAGAAAATGCAAAAATAGAAATAGAGGGCAAGAAAATAATGATAGAATCAGAGATTGAGAAATAAATTCATTTATTGCTATTATATAGAAAAATATCTTAAACTCTAATGATAAATTATAAAGGGAAGCATTTTCACAGACTGCTTATTAAAGTATGAATTAAAACAAACAAAAACAACTTTTGTGAGGGAAATGTGGAACTGTCAAAAGTTTAAATTACATTTACTTAGACCCAACACTTCCAGAAATGTCTATTAGCAGCAAAAGCAGATGAGGAAAAAGAAGAATGCGCAATTCAAATAATGCAGAAATTTCTTGCTTCCTCAGATGCTGGTCTAGCCTGCCATGGTGGCTTTGCCCAAGACACTCTACAAGATCCAGCTCACCACTATCTCTTCACTGAGGTATGGCCTCCATGCTTATGGGCTGAGGAAGAAGGATGGAGGAAGGATGAAGAGAATGGAGCAGAAAGCACATACCATTTGTCTCTGAAGGAAAATTCACCAAAGTTGCTAGAAAACATTTCTGATTAAAATCCACTGTCTAAAACTTATTACTGAATAAAGCAAGATGCAAAGCAGGTAGAGAAGGATAACCTTTATGCCCCATCAAAAGTTCTAAAACAGTAGAAGAGAGGGAAAAGAAAAATGGCAGAGCAGTCAGCAGCAACAAATCAGCCTCTCCAAGAATCAGAATCCAGACACTAGAAAATAACAACATGGGGAAGAAAAGAAGGAGGGAGGCAGATCCCTGGGACCCAGGAAGGATCTAAAGGGAAAATTACAGCCTACAGATAAATTGAAAAGACAGACCACAATGCAGAAAGAGAAAGAGACAATCTGCACTTTCTCCTCAGCTCCTGGCTAGTGATGAGAGAGAAGATCAAATCTACTGGGACACAATGAAAGTGGGTGAGAGGCCTTTAAGGATGAATGCACCAGTGGAGCCCAACAGCGGATGCTGTGTGCCAATGAGTGACTCCAGTCCAAGCATCTGACAAATCCCCTGGAGAGAGTGCCCAGTCGGGTGCCATTTTAATGGCAGCCAACTGAACCTGGGACTCAGAGAAGCCACCGGTTATCTTCATTTTAGGGCTCCCAGTGTTAAACTCCCACAGTGACTGGGTGAGGGACAAACACAGGAGTTGTCCATGGTCAGGAAGCAGTGTCAGGTCGGCAAGAGACACTCAGAGTATTATAAACTAAATGACTCAGGCCCCTCTCCCATGACTAGAGGCCAAGTTCAACCTGAATTATTGTGGAATTGAAAGTCCCAGAAAAAGCACCCCACCCTGTCCTTACTGCCAGCTTGCTGGGATTATCCAGCACAGATCAGAGCTCTGATTGCTTTGCTTGTGTGCCAGTGAGAGCAAAATCACACTTTGCAATGGACACAGCCACAAAACTGTAGACCCCAGAAGATAAACACAGGCTTGAAATCACAGAGATATTTCTTTCTTTTCTTTTTCCTTTGCTTTTGGACTTTCTAAAATTTTTGTTCATTTGTGTTTTGTTAGTGGTGGTGGTGGTGGTCTGATTGCTCGTTTTTGTTTTTGTTTTGTAAGTGTGGACACTGCTTTTAGGTTTCTTGTTTTGTTCTTCTTTTTGTTTTCTCCTTTTTTTCTTCCCTCCTGTCTTCTTCAGCAATTTTCTGGGGCTTGAGTAATCTGCCTTTGTCCTCCAGCCTTGCTTCTTATCTCTTTTTCTTTCATTTTTCTATTTTTCCCTTTTCCCTTTTAAATTTTCTCCCCTGAAGGTAAAAACACTCTATTCAGTGGATATTTGCTATACATAATTTTCTGAATTGTCTTATATTTTGTTATATAACTATAAATCTTGTACCTAGGGTTAAAGATGGCAAATTGTAAGTTGTGACAGTTTGTCATTTTCTAGTCTCTGTTTGATGCTATTGCTATTACTGATTGTACTACTTTAGCCAAGGTGACATAGCTGTGATCAACTGATCTTCCTTGTATGTCAATACTGAGATTGTCTGGGGCTCATACAGCCCGGAGCAAAAATACTGGGTGCTAGGCCAAACAGGCTGCAACCTTTCATCCATAATTAACAAAAGAGACAAGATCCTGAGACAGACTCAAAACCCAAAATTCAGGAGCTGGGGATTTAGCTCAGTGGTAGAGCGCTTACCTAGCAAATGCAAGGGCCTGAGTTCGATCCCCACCAAAGCCTCCCCCCAAAAAATGAAATTCAGCTATGCCAAGAAGCCACCTCAAAGAGTAGTCATTTCCTTAACAGGTCTCAATACTAATAATAAAACTACTTCTATAAGCAATTTACAAGCATCAATGCAGAAAACAAAAAAAAAAATAGAAAATGAGAAATTGCAGAAGCAAGATGTAACCCAACACCCCCAACTTGTCCAAAGCAAATCCAAGGGGCATTGAGGTGAAAGAAATCAAAAGCCACCCCACTGAAATTTCTGAAATATTAGTGGCAGAAGTAACAAAACAGATGGATAAATCTCTTGACAAAACCAAAACAGAAATCATTACACAGATAATTATAGAGGTGATGAACATAATGAAAGAATTGGTTAGTGAATCTAGTGTAGATATATATAAAAACATACAGGAGCATAAGAAAGACATAAAAATCATGAATGTCCAACATAGGAAAAAACTGGATTCCATGAAATAGATTGAAACAGATATCTAGGACATTAAAAATTCTAATAAAAGTATACACAGCAGAATCAACCAATGTGAGGACAGAATACCAGACCTAGAGGACAGGTTTATGTTAGTGATCAGTGAATGAAAGACTTCTTAAAAATAGCATGCGGACGCAAAGAAAAAAAAAAGAAAAACAATCCAACAGCTCCTAGATCATGCAAAGAAGAATAACAAAAGACTGATTGGAGTCAATGGAAAAGCAGGAGATATCACAAATGACATTTAAAAAACTGTTCACAGAAGTAATGGCAGAAAACTTTCCAAGCATGAAAAGAGAATTCGACATACAGATAAGTGAGGTATACAGAACTTCATGATCAGGGGGAAAAAAAAAAAAAACTAGATCAAGTCAAATAATCTTGACTACATCAAGTCAAGATTCAAAAAATTCAACATGAGAACAGAATATTAAAAGTTGTTATAGAAGAGAAACAAATTAACTACGAAGGAAAGCCTATCAGACTTTCACAGCAGACGTCAAACTTTTCAACACAAACCCTTAAGTCAAGGAGAGCTTGGAGTGAAATATTTCAAACACTGAAAGAAAATAACCTCCAACCCAGGTTGATGTACCCAGCAAAACTATATTTCAAAATCGATGGAGAAACAAGATATTTCCATCATAAACAACATTTGAAGAGATTCATGACCACCAAACCAGCACTCCAAAAACTTCTGAAGGATAGTCTAGAAAAAGACAATAATTCCATGAATCCCAATAAATGAAACCATCAAGCAAGGTAAGCAATTAAACAGAAAGGAAAAAAGGGCACCAACAAGAGGAAAATAATATGACAAAGATAAATCAATACATATCAATTATAACCATTAACATAAATGGTCTCAATTCACCAATTAAAAGAAACGGATTGTATGGAAAATGATGAATGAACCTGCTGTAAATAGGGAGGGAGGGAGGGTGCAGAGGGGAGGGGGGGAGAGGGGGGAGAACCAAGATACATCATGTATAGGTACAGAATTAATGTAATGAATGTGACCATTGTATGTAGAATGTACCAATACATGTTCTTGGTTTAAAATAAAATAAAATTAAAAAAAAAAAAAAACGGATTGGCAGAATGGATCAAGAAACAAGAGTCAACATTATGCTGCACCCATGAAACATAGTAAATGAAAAAAAATGCCATCGATTGAAAGTCCAAAAAAGTTATAGATTTAAAGTAATGGAAAACAATACTCCTTGCAACAGTAATCCAGAAAAAAACAGAAGTAGTTATTCTATTCACAGACAAAGTAGATTTCAAGTGAACGCTGATCAGAAGAGTCAAAGAAGGTCACTACATCTCTGTTAGGGGAACAATCCAAGAGGAAGAGATAACAATCATAAATATATATGCACCAAATACCAGCAATTCAACTATATAAAGCAAACATTAATGGACGTGAAAAGTCAGATAAGCACTAACACATTTGTAATGGGGAAACTTCAATACCCCACAGCCACAAGTAGATCAATTTTACAAAAAATCAACAAAGAAATATCAGAGCTGAGCCAAACCTTTGAACAAACGGACTTAGTGGGTATCTACAGAGTGCTCCACCCAACAAGAGAATACTAATTCTTCTCAGCTGCACACAGGACTTTCTCCAAAATAGACCACATTCTATTTCATAGGATATGCTTAAGTAAATGCAAAGGAATTAAAATTATCCCAGGAAAGTATAGTGAAATAAAACTATCCCATGCATAGTGAAATAAAATGGGAAATCAATGGCAAAGAAACCACAAAGACTACATAGACAGATGGAAATTAAATAACACCCTCCTGCACAACCAATGAATCATAAATGAAATTAAAGAAGAAATTAGACGGTTTCTACAATATGTTGTATTGGCATTACAATTTAATGCAATAAAACATATTACAATTTAATGCCAATACAACATATCAGAACTTATGGGATGCAATGAAAGAAATCCACATCAGAAAACTAGAGTGAGCTCAAATAAATAACCTAATATTAAACCTCAAGCTTCTAGAAAAAGAAGAGCAAGTTAAACCCAAAGTGCGTATGAGGGAGGAAATTATAAAAGATCAGAGCAAAAATCATTTTGCAATTGAGACTAAGAAAACAATGAAATCAATGAATCAAAAAAATTGGTTCTTTGAGAGATTAAATAAAATTAGCAAACCCTTAAGCAACCTTTTCAAAAAACGGAAAGACAAGACTCAAACCCAGGATGTGAGGGCAAACTGGCTGCGACATATGTCACCCCGCTGATCGCCAGGGTTGATTCCGCTGATCTGGCTGCCTAGGCAGGTGTCTCCTTCCTCACTGCTCCATGTATATCCCTCCTGAAGCTGTGCACTTGGTCAAGGAGGACAACTACCCCAAGGAGAGTCATTTCTTTGGTCAAGGATATACAAGCAGCTGCCACCCCCTGTTAGACCCTCCAAACAAGCTCTCAAGACTCAAACCCAAGCAATTAGGAATGAAAAGGGTGAAATCATAATGGATCCTGAAACAATCTAGAAGATCATCAATACCTACTTCAAGAACCTGTACTCTAATAAGATGGGAAACACAGAAAAAATAGACAGATTCCTAGATACATATGAATTTCCAAAGCTGAGTCAAGAAGATATGAAGATTCTAAATAACTCAGTATCAATCAATAAAATTGAAGAAATACTTTTAAAAGTATCAACAAAGAAAAGCCCAGGTTCTGATGGATTCACTGATGAATTCTACAAGAAATTTAGAGAAGATCTAATCTACTATTTCTCAAACTCTTTCATGAAATTGAAAGGGACATAATACTTCCAAAGGCATTACTGGAAGCAAGCACTACCCTGATGCTAAAACCAGAGAAGGCTTCAACCAAAAAAAGAGATCTACAGGCTATTTTCACTAATGAACATTGACCCAAAAATCCTCAATAAGATACTGGCAAACAGAATGCACCAAATCATCAAGAAGATTATCTACCAGGACTAAGTAGAATTAATCCCAGGGATGCAGGGAAGGTTCCACATATACAAATCAATAAATGTAATATGCCACATTAACAGAAGGGCAAAAACCACATGATCATTTCAACAGATGCAGAAAAGACATTTGACAAAGTCCAGTTCGTGATAAAAATCCTACAGAAAATTGGAATAGATGGTCTTTATTTCAATCTGATAAAAGCCATGAAAAGTCAACAGCTAACATCATACTAAATGACCAAAATCTGAAAGCTTTCACTCTAAAATCAAGAACAAGACAAGGATGCCCACTATCACCACTGTTATTCAATATAGTTCTGGAAACATTAGCCAGAGCAATTAGACAAGAGAAAGAAATAAAAGGACTAAGGATAGGAAAGGGAAAAGTTAAATTACCATTATTTGCAGATGACATGATATTCTATAAAGACCACCCCAAAAATTCCACTGAAAGACTTGTAGAATTAATAACCAAATTCAGTACAAATTCAGTAGCATAGCAGGACACAAAGTTAACACTCAAAAATCAATAGCATTCCTGTACACAAAAACCTCACTGAGAGAGAAATTAGTGAAACAATGTCTTTCATAGTAGCATCAAAAAAGTGAAATACCTAAGAATCAATCTAAAGAAGGAAGTAAAAGAGCTTTACATTGAAATCTTCAGTACTCTAAAAAAAGAGATTGAAGAGGATATCAATAACTGGAAAGATATCCCTTGTTTATGTGTAGGCAAAACCACTATAATGAAAATGACCATATTTCCAAAACTGTTATATAGACTTAATGCATTTCAATCAAAATACCAGTAGCATACCTCTTACAACTAGAGAAAACAATCATAAAATTCCTCTGGAATCAGAAGAGACCTAGAATAGCAAAACCAGTTCTGGGGAATAAAAGCAAGGCAGAAGGCATCACAATTCTTGACTTAAAATTATACTACAAAGCTACATGATAAAAACAGCATGGTGCTGACAAAAAGAAACACAGACCTGAGGATCAGTGGAATGGAACAGAAGATGCAGAAATAGCTCCAAACACACTCAGCCACCTTATCTTTGACAAAGGGATCAAACACCTTCACTGAAAGAAAGAGCCTCTTTAATAAATGGTGCTGGGAAAACTGGCTTTCCACAGGCCAAAGACTAAAACTAGACCTACATCTCACCATGCACTAAACTAAAATCAATATATAAGCACAATCATGTTCATAGCAACACAATTTGTAATAGCTAAGTCTTGGAAACAACCTAAATGCCCAACGACTAATGAATGGCTAAAGAAGATATGGTTTTTCTACACAATGGAGTACAACTCTGCCATAAAAAAGGATAAACTAGAGACATTTGTGGGTAAATGGATGCACCTTGAGACCATACTCTTAAGTGAAATAAATCACACACTCATGAGTACACATTGAATTGTTTCTCTGATAGGAGAAACCGTAAGTGTAAATAAGGACAAGAGATATAATAGATATTACATTAAAAAAAATATAGTATTTGAAAGAGAGAAGAACTAGACAGGGAGAAAGGGGGAAAGAAGGAAGGGAAAAAGAAAAGAAAGGAAAAAGAGGAAAAAAATAGAAAAATGTAAATAAACCTGCTGAAAATAGGGAAACGTAGGGGGACAGAAGGGAGGGCTGGGAAGAGGGGAAGAGGGGGGAAAACCAAGCTATATCATGTACAGGGACAAAATAACCATGTTGAATATGACCATTAGGTATACAATGTACCAATACATGCTCTTGGGAAAAAAATTTTTTTAGTTTTCAAAAAAAGATCAAAAATCTAAATATTAAAACAGAAACAATCTGCTATAAAATGAAATAGATGTAGGCAAAGACTTTAAGAACAAAACCCCAATTGCACAGGAAATATCACAAAGAATCAAAAACTGGGATCTCATCTTACTAAAAACCTTTTGCACAGCAAAAGAAACGACCAATAGAGTGAAGAGGCAACCCACAGAATGGGAATAATTTTTACTAACTGTTCCTCAGACAAAGGACTAATATCTAGAATATATGAAGAACTCAAAAAAATCAGACCTCTCCCAAACTTAAAGACGCTGTCTAAAAATGGGCATCTGAAATGAATAGACACTTCACAGATGAAGTACAAATGGAAAATAAATATACGGAAAAATACTCAACATCACTGGTCATTTGAGAAATGCAAATTAAAACAACACTGAGATTCCATCTCACTCCAGAAAGAATGGCTATTATGAACAAATCAACCAATAACAAATGCCAGAGGGGCTGTGAGGAAAAAGAAACCCTTCTCCACTGTTGGCAAGAGTGTAGACTGGTGCAACCACTGTGGAAATCAGTGTGGAGATTCCTCAAGAATTAAAAGCACCATACCACAGTGATATATGCACAGCTATGTTTATAATGGCAGTTTGTAATAGCTAAATCTTGGAAACAGCCCAAATGCCCATTAAACAATGAATGGACTAAGAAGGTGTGTGTGTGTGTGTGTGTGTGTGTGTGTGTGTGTGTGTGTGTGTGTGCTTAACACAATACTACTCAATACTACTCAGCCATAAGGAAGGATAAACCCAAGATATTTCCATGTAAATACGTGCACCTTGAGACCATACTCTTAAGTGAAATAAATCAGACACACATATTTAAAATCACATGGTTTCTCTGGTGTGGGAAACTAAAAGTGTAAATAAGGACCTAAATGTGTAATAGATATTGTGAAACAGGAAGAAAATATTCACATGGGAAGGGAAACTAGGGAGGGGAGAAGGGAAAAGGAAAGAGGAGAAAAGGGAAAAAATAGA
>PVJO010021366.1:0-30172 GCA_004026905.1 Hystrix cristata | reverse complement strand
AGAAATGTTTATTCATTTCAGATGCCCATTTTTGGATAGGGTCTTTAAATTTGGGAGGTTTGATCTTTTTGAGTTCTTTATATATTCTGGATGTTAGACCTTTATCTGAGGGACAGCTGGCAAAAATTTTCTCCCAGTTTGTGATTTTTCGCCCTACTCTATTAGTAATTTCTTTTGCCGTGCAAAAGCCTCTTAATAATCAGGGTGTCTTACCTCTTGTTTTAGGGAAGCACTTGTGTCTTTTTGCTAATTTTTATTTTCTTTTTATGGAGTCATGTCGTTTTTAACCAGTTCTCCCTCTGAGCTTTTGTTTCCACTCATACTGTGCTATATCATGAAAGAATCATCTTAGAATACAAATCAAATCTCTTTATAAAAAATCGTCAATCACTCTTCTTTTTGCACAAATGCACACAGATTAGAAACACTCTTTAGGGGAATATATGTTTACTAGCATATTCTTGGTCAGTAATTTCTTCAGACAGTTTGTAAACATTGTTTTTGGAAGTTGTTACCTTCTTGAAGACTCAAATTTACTTACAAATGCACACGTACTACAGTGAATTTGCTTACTTATTGGTACCAAAATTGATCATACTTAATGAAGTAAAATATTTTGTTGTACTAATTCTTCCCTATTGACCCAACTAGGGAAAGCAAACATGTGAATGCTTTCACAAAATTACTTAAAATGTAGCTTTGAAGAATGTGACTAGCACACTAAAATCGGCACAGAACTACTTAATCTAAAAGCACTCACATGGTTGAGACAGGACTAGATTACACTAAACGGCTTACGTGATTGCTTTAACACTAATTTGTTTGCAACTGTCTTTTACAAACAATGAAAGAGTAGTCTAAGATGGGAAGGAAAGAGAACAGTATTTATATATTCCTGGCCCCTCAGCTTTCCATGTGGCTTCACTTTGTGATCAGCGACAAAAGTGTTTAAGCACTCAGAGCCTTGAATTCCTTCTATAAAGAGATGTCACATAATTTACTCCCTAGCTGGTTGTGAGACAGGCTTTTTGGTAAGTAGTAAGAAATCCAGGATTATCAGATAAGGTTTTGAGATTAAGGTTATTTACCAGCTGCCACTTTGCAAATTGCATAATAAAAGAGAAATAAAAAAATTGTTTTTGTGGTTAAATGAGTAATTAAATAATTGCCATTAAAGACTTTATAATTTATTTTGATATAAAATCAAAATAGGGCAAAAATGGCCACCACAATATTTTAATATTATACACAGGTATTTATAATACATGAGTAAGTTTGGTATTACAAGTTATTTTTCCCCAAAAAATAGATTTGTCAAGGCAGAAGCTTTCCACTGTCATTTCCTGTTTTTAGTTACTAAATTGCTGTAAAATGGAGTGTTCGAGACGTGTACAAAAACATGTTTTGGCTTTGAATAAATCTGATTTTAAATCAAGACACAAAGAAAAGTGTGTTCTCCAGAACATAAAGGACAGGCTGCCAATAAAATGCAGACAACCGACGAAACATGCTCTTAATCAGGATTCTCCAGTAAGCCGTGTGAGCTCTGAACCCTGAAATGCCGCCTGATTGTACTTAAGAAGCAATGAGAGGAAGGAGCCCATATGCTGCAACGCATCCCTCAGGCTCAAATGGTCTTCTGGATTTAGTTTAGTGCTTGTGGCTGCCACACAAGCCACGGGGTGGCCTTCCTCTAATCTCGCCTAAGGACTTTGAAATAGCTTCCTCGCGATGAATAAAAGACAAAATAAATTTTTTAAAAAGTAGAAACTTCTACTGCTGCCAAAGGAGGAGCACACGCTTCTTAAACTGTGCTTGGAGCCCGCAGCAGGAGAGCTCGCCAGCGCGCTGCGGCAGGGAACCGACTTGCTGTGACTCATGAGCTGCTGCACACCGAAAGAGCACAGGCCAGCACCCAGGCTGTCTCGGGGCATCCGAGTCTCCCTGGAAACAGGCACCCGAAATACTGCTTACAGGTGCTGTAAGTGCGTGCTATGGAATATACACCGATATATGATGAAATACATGTGCTTAGGCCTATTATGCAAGTTTCTATCATAAACTTGCCTTGTATCTTGCCCATATATTATTTGAGTATAAAGAATAAGGGAAAGTAAGAGAAGGAAAAGTATGTCAGAATAATAATCTTATTACATTCACAGTCTTTGAAGTTTTGGGAGCAAACCAGTCATATGATCTCTTGGCTAAAATTTAAATGCACCCAGAGAGTTGGGCAAAGGAGATTAAAGGAGTCAACTGTTTTATTGGTTAAAAGTTATATCTTTTATGGGTTATACAATCTCTTGTTTTCTGAGGCCAGTTTGTTATATTATATTTGTTTTGAAATTCATTTAGGGATTTCTGGGATTTATTTTCCCTGTAGATTTTATATTTTCTGTCTTTTTAAGCCAGTTTGGTAAATTAATTTTCTACATCATGTTTGTAACTATGATTTTCCAAACGCCTAAAAGATTTTGGGAGCCAAATTATATCTGCTCTGAAGGACAATATTTGAAAATACATGTTCATTTCCCAATTGAAAGAAGAGGCTTTATGGACAAAGTTTAACTTTAATGAATCTCAACATCAGATCAGAGAACTGAGCTTTTATCAAAGCAACATAAAATGTTACCCGACAGGGATGTTCTTTTTTTTTTTTTTTTCTGGAGAAGGATGGATTACTTTTGATCATACAGAGAGATCTAATTGAACATTCTTTAGAATGACTTTGAAGTAAAACAGTTGTATAATGATGATAAAAGTGCAAGGATTTTGAAGATTGTCTTCACTGGCATTTTACAATCTTTTTCATTGATTTAAATGGACACATTTGTACTTCATTGTTCGTAAAGTTACCCTGTTACTAATCGTGTTGGAGATCTCAGGCTTCTTCCTTGATGCCTTGTTGCTGAATATGTGTAGGACGGATGGCTCTTCATATGGCTCCGTTATCTCCAAACCCTTACCAGATGCTTGAGAGAATCCCAATTTTTTCTACCTTAAATACACTGTTCCAAATTCAGGCAGAGTGTGCACACAAATATAAGAGTGATCTTGTTGCTGCCACTGCTGTTCAGACTCCGATTGAAATACCTCATTTAGTTTGCTGGACAAAAAGAGAAAAACATAATATGGTGTTTTCGTACAATCCGACCACTACTTTTTCTGCTTTGTTCCTCGCGTCCAATTCCTCGGTACCTTGGTACCTTTCCATATGCGGGAATGTTTTCATCCTCTACTTAAGGAATTTCTGCTTTTCAGATTTGGGGCTACTATTTCTTCTTTGTTTTGGTGATATGGTTAGTATTTCCCAGGCTATGATTTCATGTCACCAGACATCATACAGCTGCAATTTTACTTTTTATTCATATATTTTGTCTGCCTAATTAAGGAAAAATTTCCTTTTTTATATTAAACTGAGGTACTGTGCTCAGTAAGTTTTTTTTTTTAATGTGACTAGAATGCCTTTATTCTTTGATTTCTCAATGAGAAGCATTGTGCCACCATCAGGATCCTCTCAGAGCTTGCACAAGAACAAATTCTCCTAATACTACTGTAGCTTTCTTCAGTGGATTTATTGGATGGTGGTTTCTCTTAAAATAAATTCTCCTTAAATCTTGCCTTATTTTGTTTTACACAAAGTACATTTTAATTACTACAATGGACATTTTTGGGAAGTAAAAATGAACATCATATCTTTAAAAACTAGCAATATTTTTGCTTAAGATTTCGATGTTTACTTGGACTTCTGCCTGGAAGTTTATATTTCTGGAACTGACAATTTTATTTTTTATAAATCCCTTTGAAAACATTTTATTGTGTTTTTGATATTATTTGACTATAATAAAATTTCCTTGGAGTTTATAAGCCAACTCCTAGTGTCTAAAGAATAGAAATAGCGTACTTGCTGGGTGTAAATCCTTGTGGTTTCTTAGAGAACAGTAGATGAATAGACATTTTTCATAATTATTTTAACAGGAAAATGCTACTTTCCTTTTGTTATGAAAGTATTTTTCGCAAATTTCAGCTATAATTTGGTAGTTTGACATGAATAGAAATCCTGAAAAATGACAAATGATAGCTCTAGATTAGAAAGCCACTATTTGCTTCAAAACAAAAGTGAAACCTAATGCTTCTGGCCGCAGCAGACTAACTTGTAGTAGACTTGTGTTCTTGCCGCATAAAGCTGTTAAAGTGGACAAAATGTGTGAGGATCTGCCCTTAGGCACTGGACAATAAGTATACCAGGCCTGTGACCCTTAAGAAAGAGGACCCTTGTTGCAAATAGGGAGGGGTGGGTGAATGGAAGGGAAGGGAGGGGAAGAGGGGAAGAGGGGGGAAAACCAAGATGTATCATGTACAGGTACAAAATAACCATGTTGATTGTGAACATTATGTATACAATGTACCAATACATGTTCTTGGTAAAAATAATAAAAAAATTAAAAAAAAAAGAAAGAGGACACATGTTTATTATTTTCTCTTAGATTTTCTGTGTGCATTAAGTTTCCAAATTCAGTGCACTGAAATAAAGCTGAAGTACAACATGCTAAAAAAACACTGCAATTTGGGACAGTTTGTAGTACAAAATGAAAATACCATTGAATAATCCCATGTAATAAAATAAATAACAATGAGCTAATATTTCACATATATGAGTTTTCACATTTAGAAGAAAATATCTGATTAACATAAAAAGAATGAGAGAAACACAAAGTCACTATTAAGCAAGCATTAAAGAAATAGTTGCTGCAGCTCTACTTGAAATGGATGATAAAATCAGTGGGTCAAATCTTGAGACGAAAGATTATACTGAAAGTTTCAAAGTATTTCCTCCAAGGTAGGTAAAGATTATAAAGATAAAATACTAGCATCACAATTAAACCTGAAACAAACCACCTTAACCTACTAGTCAATGTAAAGATCACCAACAGAAGACGCGACCATCAGAGAAGCCCAGCGAAGCCCTGAGACCGTGCACTGAGAAAAACAACAAAACTCTGTGACTTTCTCCTCCGAAGAGCAGAGCTCGGCCTGATCATGGAAAAGCACCGGGGAAACTCAAACAAAAGGCAATAAATAAAGTGACACAAGAATTTTTTAAAAGCAGTGAAGCTCACACAGGAAAAGGCAGAGAGACCTATCACTGAAAAGGGACAATGAAAATTTAGGATCTTGGATTAGATTCCCTAACAGCGCTATGACATTAGGGGGGAAAGGTGCTGAAATTCTAAAAATGCCTCCAATTTTGTTAATAGTGCTATACCAATCTTCGTATCTGGTTTTGATTATTGATTTATAGTGTTGTAATTGTTGCCATTAAGGGAAGTTGCGTAAAAGGTTCCAGGAATTCCCTATAGCGTTTTTGCAAAATGTAAATCTAATATTCCTTCAGCAGAGGAAGCTTTAAAAACTGAATATTAGCTTTACATCACTGTGATAAAAAAATAAAAAAGCTGAGCTAATTTAAGAGGGGGAAGACTTATCTTGAGACTCAGTTTCAGAGGTTTCAATCCACGGTCACTCGGTTGCTTTGTGACGAGGGAGGACATCATGGCAGCGAGTGTGTGGCGGAACGAACTTGCTCAAGTCATGACGGCCACGATGGAGCACTAATACCCCCAGCAAGGCCTTGCCCCCAGTGACCCAAGATTTTCCACTGGGCTCCATCTCCTAAAAACTCCACCACCTCCTGCCAGCACCATAGCCTGAGGCCAAGCCTTTAACACATGGCTTTGGGAGACATTTAAGATTTGAACCATGTCGAATGGAAACTGCATGACTTATATGACAATATCAAGCAATTAAATGTTAACTGAGTTAATTAGAGTCCTAGTCAAAGAGGCAGAAGAGGTCACAAAATAATGTGAAAAGTATGGCTAAAAACTTCTCTAAATTGGTGGAAAAGAGTAGCTTATTAACCCCAAATTCCCAGCAAAGGCTAAGAAAGTATAATCGAGGAAATCTTCATGCAGGTACGTCACCCTGGGCAAGTAAACTGTAGTTGAACTGTTAACAGAGAAAGCATCTCACTACAGAATAAATTTATGGTAGTATTTCCAGTTATTTTCTGCTTCTTGTCATTAATATTGTATGGTGGAAAACTACAGACTACTTATTCTTCAAAAAAATTTTTTGAAAGACTGATGATTGTGATACTTGTGGCACAGATCCTCAATTTCTTGGCATTTTGGGTTACCTTTTAAACTTGCATTAGTCTCTTACATCTTACTAAAGCTATATGGCAGGTAACATAGTAATAGCAGTTTGTACTTATTCAGTGTTTCCTGTACAAGGAAATTTTGTGTTTTTCTGCTCCTTAGCTTGGAAATTTATAATTGGATAACTTCATGACATGTAAAACAAAATTTTGCCCAAATAACACTGCCTATTTTTCTACAGGAATCCTTTTCTTCAAATTTTCTTATTGCTCTTCGTATCTTTTTTACCCAATCATTTGAATAATTTTGTACTATTTACTTATATTCTCTTGTATTACTCTATTAAGCCTATTTTATTTCTCCTTTTCCAAAGAGTTTTAAAATTATTATTGAGACATTGAAACAAAAAGCAAAAGTTCAAATAACCATACGAAATTAATTATATGCTGATGAGACGTTAATACACCAAATGCATGGAGGAAACGGGAATCATAGTCTTACTGGTGTTAAATGAACTTCCTGAATACTGATGATAGCTCACTTTTCCATCCATTGCTCCCCCTTTTAAAGACTATAAATAAGGACAAGGAAGCTAGAATCATTTTAATTTCTGACTTAAAACAAAAAAGTTTGACATTTCATCTTTTTCTAGCCTCTTGATTTTTTATGATTCACAAATCTCCTTGAGTTTATACCTGTATTGTCACCGAGTTGTTTTGCCCAATTTATAATATATAATGAACACTAATTTTCTATTTTGGGGTAAATATTCATCACTTTCTGAGATTTCATGAAATATTTCTTAAATTAGAAATCTTTCTTTTAAAATGGAGATTTGGCAAGTTGACTCTACATTCTATACAGGCATATTTCACATTTAATACAAATAGAACATTCATGACAGTGTGTGACTTAGCATTTTATGTCAAGTGTATGACAAACTTAAGTACTACCTCAGTCTTTTTTTGAGTTGTACTTCAGTTGTAAATCAGTCTAACAATTCATCACATTTAAATGGAAAGGTTTAAACTATATTTAGATCTACTGATATGGTCTGAAAAATAGCAGCAACAGAACTATCTGCCATGAGTAATTTGGGGACTGTCATTTCCATACTGTCTATAGAAAATACGCTAAAACCTCAGTCATTAACTGTATATCCTGTTGGGGTGTGGTGGGCACCTTCAGGTGAAATGCTAATACAAGCTAAAACCACATCTTCAGATTTGACAAGAGGAAAATCCACAGCCATGAGACTCTGAAATTCTGCCATAAGCGATCTTGTATAAATGTCTCTGAACTTAGGATAGATGGATTTGTTGAAATCCAAATGAGGTCTTCAGAGTGCTAAGCTTCATCTAACAGCCCAAGATGGAACTGTTGATCTCAGGCCTCTAGCGCCAGATTCTCTGTGGTTACTGCCTGTTCACTTCCAATTTAATCCTAAGTTAACTCTGCTGATTCTGTGCATAATTAATATTATGTGAATGTTATTAAAATAATTAAGATTAAACAATAGTAAATGAGTTGTTGATAACAGAAAAATATTTTACTCAAAAAACCATTAATAGGGCAACATTTTTATAATACAAATACACAGTAATTAATTTTACAAAATGACAAGTTAACACACCTTTGGTTCATAGTCGCTAAATGTTCCAGCAATCTGCAATGTTTGTTAAAGGCAAAAAATGAAACAAATATATTACCTCAATTAGAGAATCATAATGAAATGACCATGTAATTCTTTGTCTAAACCAGGACACTTCTGAGTGTAATGAAAATTGCTTTAGAGTAACTCATAAGGTTTTGAGCAACTCAAGACATATGGTCACCAACTCAAGACATATGGTCACCAGTTTGGGGTTCTCTTTCTGAAAGTAACAAATGTTATCCTCCCTGGTGACTAACAACATAAGCAACCATTTTACTCTCATAAATAGTTTAGAATGTTTAAGCAAAACACAAAAGGTCTCTGTGGTATGTAATGATTCAGCCTTATGGTGTTGTTTTAAATACTTATTTTCTGTGGCTGATGAAAGACCTTTGACAAGTATTTCTTGGTTTCTAAAGTTAATTGCCTATTTATATATCATCCAAATAATGAGGACGAGCATCATATTTAATAAAAATTTAATTTTAATTAAGAAGGATATCATTTTATTCATAGCAGAATATTGCTATTTCTTTCAAATATTTCTAATGTTCATGAAACATAACTGTAGTGATTATTAGTATATTTAATATTCCATTGTGTTATATTGGACTTTTTTTAGCAGCGCATATGTGTTTAGTTTCAGTCTTTACATTTGGTAACAATATAGTTTGAGGATTTGTATCTCGTTGGAGAAATCGAACAGGCTGTTGTAGATTTGAGCACGTTGTGTTGCCCCGTTGGATACAGTGGTGTGAAGCAGGCATTGGGTGTCTTCCTATAGCCGTAATCCGTATGGAGGCTTTTGATAATGGAACTAAAATAAAATTCTATCCCAGAACTTCTTTATACAAAACGTACAAAATTAATGGAGATGTTGACTGTTATATTCAGATTTACCAAAATTTGATTTTAAATTCTAGGTGAGAAAATGTTTTTGTTGGAAGATTAGAAGAAAACCATAGTAAATGAACTATTATTATTAACATTATTGCATCTAGTAGATACATGGTATCCCCGAGTCTCTCATAATTAATCATTCCATTATTTAGCAAGATTTTGCTTGCTAACATCTCCTACGCTAGCCCGTTATGAATGCTCTGGCCTACTTGCAAAATAGAGGCTATTCTGGGTCCAATTAGAGAATTATGCAGCTGTTCTCTTTCAGCTTCAACATTGGTTCCAAGGATATAATTCAGAAGAAAGAGTTCTTAGGTCTTATTCTAAGAGCATGGGAAGTTTGACTTCTCCAGTCCATGCCCATTTTTATTAAGGCAGTATCTTCATTCTTTTCAAGCTTAATTTTTATGACCATGTGATTTTTTACCCCCAAGGTGTCTTTTAAACCTTATTCCATGCCTAAATCTTTTCCTTAAACTCTGACATTATTCTCAATACATTTTCTCGCTCAGATCAATCTAATTTTGAAAAAAAAAAAATACCAGTTTACATCCAAAACGAGTTCAAGTAGAAAAGTCCTTCATTCTGAAGCATTTACTATTTCTTGTTTTAAATATGCGATGGCTGTGTTTTTCGTTCAACTCTTTTACTGTTCTTGATTTATATCAAGATCTGCCTTGAAATGAAAAAGTCTGAGGAGAAAGAAAGTATTCTTCAACTTACTTCATTCAGTACCAGCAGTGGCACTAAGCAAAACTTTTATGTTTAAATATAGTTTTTGTTCACGAAAATAATCTATTCCCTCAAGTCCTATTCCTAAGCAGTCTTGAAACACCATTGTAGTTGTTGTTTTTAAGCTGCTTGATATAATAATTGCTTAACGGCTTAATATTTTTAAAAAGTCCAAAGTATATCGAGGTATTGCTTTGAATTGTCACAGAACAAGTTGTCTTATAAAGTAACTTGCCATGTCTTCCTAGACTTAAAATTAAGTTTATTCTTTAGAAAAGCACTTAACAAGTGGAAACAAGATAAAATTCTGTGTTACCCTGAAGACATATTACAACTGTAAGTTGGAGTAGCAGGCTTTAGAGCAGAAGCTGCTTCTTTTAAAGCTATTTGTATTTCAGTCTGAAAAATGTTAACTGGTGATTTGGGTGACCTGAAAGAATTAAATGAGAGCAGTGTCTGCCTAATACACCTGTGGAATTATGTTGAAGTATTTTATTTCTCAGTAAAAGAGAATTTCAGTTCTACACTTCTTTTATGCATGTACTGGACTCCACAAGAAGTTAAAAGTAGTTATGCTATACCGTAGTGTAAGGTAGCTCATGGACTTGCCAGATGGATGACACTCAGGCACCTTTTCAAAATGCTGTCTAGGGAGAGTTCTCTGCCCACGTGTGATTTTTCACATCTTGGCTCACAGTTCTAAATGCAAATCCAACATTGAGAGACATTGTGAATTCATGCCACACTGAAGATCTGAAAATTCTGTGGGCAAGGATTAAGCTTCTTTACGGATTCATCTTTCTAATGAGGAAAAATGATAGAACATAAAAATGAAGGTGTATTTAATTAAGGTAATTTGTGTGTGGTCTAATTTAATCTCTTAAGGAACTTCTAATATCTTTTAATTTCCATTTACATTTGAAATGGTACTAGAAATAAAATTTGTTCACTGAATGAAAATAGTTGAATTCCTTCTTTTGCCAATTGCCTGGTGTTAATGGAGGGGTGGACTACAAGTGATGTACTAATGATGTTATATAAATTATATAATTACCTTATTAAAAATACACTAATTAAAATGAAGTGTCTCCCTGTGTTCACTTTATCCTACATATTTTGAAATGTGGAAATTTTAGTTCAGTAATTAAGTAGAATTCCATTAGGCAAAGTAGGATAAAGTTGAAATGGAAGTGGATTATAATGATTATAGTAACTATAATAGTAAAGTTTAATTTCTAGTTGTTGTACCTTTTTTCTTAAAGAAAATATTTGCACCCAATATATGGTGCTTTCTTGTATATTTTGAATTTATACCACTTCTATAGTTTGCATGTTTGCATCTCCTCTACCAAGTTTGTATGTTGAAATCCTAAATTGCAAAGTTACGTATTAGGAGGTAAGACTTCGGGATGTGAATAGATCATTACAGCAGACACTTTATGAAAGGGGCTGGGAGAGAAACCTCTCAATCATTTTACCATGTAGGACAAAAGTGAGAAAATGACTCTCTATTAGGAAGAAGGTCTTCATGACACACAGGAACCTTGATTTCGAACTTCACGGCCTCCTGAACAGAGAGAAATGTGTTCTTATTTCTTGTAGGCCATCCAAAGTATATATTTTCTTAAATATGCAGGAAACAGAGAGGTAAGGAGGTGTGTGAAGAAGAGAGGAAAAGAGGGCTGATCTATTGTGGTAGCCACCAGAAATAGTGTTCATTATCCATGACAGATCTGCCCACGGGACCCCCAATTGTCCCACAGGATCTACCCTCAAATACTGCTGCAATGGCAACTAGAGGGACAAACCAAATTCAAATCACAGCTTCCTCTTTAAATGTTTTCATGCTGCCTTCTTGAGTGGACCAAGTATTCACATATAAGTTTGAGGAAACAAAAATGACTTGATCACAGGACTTGGTCTAGTAGAGTAGAGAGAAGTGCGGAGATACAAAGAGCAGCCTGGAGATGTGGATTGAGGACAAGTCTAAGGTGAATACAAAGGTTCAGAGAAAGAGTCCACATTGGCCAGAGCTGATCTGAAGGCAGTATCTGAATGGATCATGAAGAAGTCATAAATTTCACCGAGAGGGTTAATGTAAAGTGTGTAGTAAGAGGTTAGGCTTAGAGGGAAGGAAGCCATGAGCGTATTTCTTGTTAATTGAATTTATACTCCGAGGTACCAAAGAACAAGATGGTCAATCACAGGACACGTACTGAACGAGTGAGTACAAGTCTTAAACAGATTTGTTAAATGTAGTGAATCTATAAGAGGTAAAAAAAAGTCTAAGAAATATATTTGAATCTAGGTTGTATAGGCCATGACTTTGAATCCAAGACAGAGTTAGATGAATTTTATTCACCAGGAATTGGGGAGTTTCTGCATAAATCTGAGCAATCAGACATACTACAGGATTATTTTATGGCAGTACAAGAAACACATAAGCAAAAGGCCAGTCAGGAGGGCCCTGCAGCCAGCAACACAGAAAGCCATATTGTGCAAGGATATAACGTGGCTCTAGGACTAAAAGAGAAATGAATTTAGAAGAGTGCAAAAAAAAAAAAAAATCAATAAAGCTTTATATTGCTGGCTCCGAAGAGTATCTTTTCTTTACACAATTCAAGATGGTCATAGCGCTCCTTCTCATTTTCAGCCCTCAGATCACATCGTAGGGCTTTACTGATTAGCCTTTATTGGTTTATTCAACAGTGTTTAAGTTTGCTGTTGAAAACAAACATATTCATTGTATAGAATTTAATGAGTATTAGGAATCTAGTATAGAATCATATATTCTAATCCAACAAGGAAATCTGTATTGTACATTTTTAGTGTATTACCAGACATATTTTTAATTATTTAAATTTAATGCTATTGTTTCTATAAATAAGAAGTGCTACAGTCTGCTTTGCAAAACATGTTACTGGCTTCTTATCCTGAGACAACAGTGTTTTAGAAACTAATTTCATGATGTGACAATAATTGATAGTATAACACAATGTACTGAAGCATCATCTACTGTTAAGTGTTTATGCTAATTGAAATTGTTACTTTTTTCTGTTGTATTCTTTACAAGATCTCTGTTATTAAAATTCTTATGCACATTGTTACTAATTTCTAAATGTAACATTAAATTAGAGAATATATCTCAGTTTACTTTCCTACTAGATCTAGAGAGCATCCATATTCAACATATTTAATATACACATATTTTGAACATTACTTCCAATTTTCAAGATCTTCACTAAAAATGGTATTGTGGTGCATTGGTTTTCACTTCTTTCATTACTGGGTTGACATTTCTAGGTGCTTATTAGTAATTAATATAACCTACTTGGAATCTCTACATAATGATATTTTCTCAGTTTCTAATTTAGGCGTATGAGTTATTTATATAAATAATATGGATCAATGTTCAGTGATATTTTGCCTGATACTTTCAACTTTGAGTAATTTCTCGCATAAACATTTTCAATAAAATCTGCATTTCATAATTTAACTTTTTCTATTTTATAGATTCCTTTTTTAAGAAAAACATTTTATAGGTTATTATTTCTTTTTTGAGGGGTGAAATGCAGATAGTAAAAAGAACACTAGAGTTACTGGATAATTGCCATTTATTGACCAGTTTTGTATAAAATCTACTACTTTTATTTTACATTCTTTCTCTAACTAAAACATAATTCATTAAAATATATGCCTCCAAAATGTGTACAGGCTGCACCTTTAGTTATGAACAGATTTCTTTTGCTTGTAGTAAGTTTGTCATGATGAGTTCTCTTTTTTCTACATATTCCCCAACTGGCTACAATCAGTGAGACATTTAATTTGGAACCAAATTGGCAAATATGCATTTGTAACTTCTAGAATCTTAACTTACATTACTATTATTTTGATTGCTTTGTCAAATTTATGGAACATTTTAATTTCCTAATTTCCAAATTCCTCATAAACTTTTACATTAAATTATTGACTCATTTGTCTAATATTAGCTTACAGAAAATCCACATAGTTTGGTAAGATGTTCTATGGCAGTTACTTGACTTAAAATATCATTTCCAATCCTGAGACAGCATTTTGATACCCAGTGATATATTTTGACAACAAAATTTTAAGGTACACTTATATGTTTTAGTTTATTATTTATGGTTTTTTTTGTCTTGTATTTTGTCTAGGAAACTTCCTCTTTTTAAAATATTAAAGATTTGCATCTATACTGTCTTTTAAAATATTAAACTTTCTGTCTTAGTTTTAAATGTGTAATCCACCAAATAAAAGGGCATTTGCATCTTGTGGGACAGAAGTATTATACTATCTATGTTGATATTCTACTCTCATTGCTGGTGTTCCCTTTTCTAACTGACTTGAAATTTGAAATGTTCTTGTAATCTCTTTGTCCCAAACTCTCCTACAGACTAATTTATGCTTCGGGAGTTGAGTGTCTTAAAAATACAATTTTGAGTCCTTTGCTGGCAGACCTGCTATGGATTTCACCATTAGAACACACTGACAATTATTAGAAATTGGTGGGAAATGGTGAGAAGATGCTTGTTTACTGCAGTTGGTGGCAGTAACTGAAAAGACAGCAAATAGGGAAGGACTCCAGCAGGACAGGCAGAGACAGTGCAGATTGGGCCTGGTCTAGACAATAGTATTTTTAAAGGTACTGAAACCAACGGGGACAGAATCTGGAGCAATAGAAAATAAATAAATAAATACCCCCTCCCCCCAAAAAAAGAATCTGGAGCAATGCAACTATTGGCAATAGATAATGAAGTGTAGCCCAAAGAACATTCTTTTTTGTCTCTTTGTCACTTCAATCCCTTTTAAATACTGTATCTTACTATATCTTCAAACCAATTTTCTCTATTAAATTCCTCTGCTTGAAATACCTGGAGTGTTCTCTCTCTCTTGTGCTCCATCTCTCTCTCTTTTTTTTTTTTTTTCTGGGCCTGGATCCTGACTGATGGATAGTACCAACTTGATTCTTATGCTTCTATTATTAACTATAAGTCTATTGTTCTATGGCTTTACCAAATAACATGTTGGCTAATTAGTATAGATTTAGAATAATAGTGATATTTAGCTTGGAAGTGTCACCTACATTGCAGTTTTCTCCAACATTAACGTGTATGAAGTGAAAACATAACGTTTCATATTATTTTTACAGTGTATTTGTCAAATTTGGAGAAAAATGCTTCTGAAATTCTGGGTAGAATTTCACTGAATTCAGCAGATAAGTTTGAGGGCTAATAATATCTGTATGGTATTAATTTATCCTATTTTAACAAGTATATAGTGCTATTTGTAAAATGACACGTCCTTCAACAATGTTGGTGATTTTATCTACACACGTATTCAAATATTTGTAAGATATGTCTCTAGATACAGAATTATTTTAATTATTTTTATGACCAAGCTTTTTCCCCTTTATTTTTCTATTTTTTCTTTATAAGAATATTATTCATTTTGCACCATAATTTAATATCTAACCACCTTTCTAAGTGTTGTTCAAATAGACTCTGCTTCTCTGTCTCTTAACTAGATGCATCACGCCATTATAGGGCCTAGCATTTATTTAATAAAGACAAAGACTTCTTAATTGATTGATTGTCTTCATGCCTGATTTGACACAGTCCAATATACAAAGAACGACCTCACACAAGTTTAAAAATAGTTATTAGGGACAGACACTTCATAATTTAAAACCCAGTTTAGCTTGAATTCCTGAATGTGGTTTCTATGGTCCTGTGTAGTCTGGTCAGCTACTTCCTTTATTTTACTCTTTTTTCTTCATGCTCTAAATAAAAGGGAACTTTTTATTGAAAGAAATTATCATAACATATATTTCACCATTTTAATCATTTGAACTGTTTATAATTGAACCGTTTTCATATATTCACAATGTTGTGCAACCATCGCCACTATTTAATTCCACAACATTTTCATAATCATATCAAAATCAAATTCTGAACCATTTAAGCAGTTTCTATGGATTATATTCTCTTTGAAACTCAAAGAAAACTTATTACTGAGAAAGAACTAAAGAGTAAGTTCTGTTTTACATAACAGTGATCATGATCACTTTGTATTTGGATAGAAAAATCATGTGCTTTTGATAAATGGCATATAAGACACAGTGAATACGATAATTACAAACACCCAAGCAAGGTATCAAAGGCAGGAAGGTACCTGAGTGTAAAGCAACAAGGGACAGTATAATAGAGTCTGTTCTCGACCCTGGGGGAACTTGTTTTGAATCTGGAACACGAAGTGAGATTTATAATTAGCAATAAATGTAAAAGAAGTGCTCCTAATGCCACAAGAATACTGGATGATGGTCCTTCTAAAATTGTTGTGTGGCTGTTCAACTTTGTTTTAATAGAAAAATGAAGTGCAGAACTCAGTAAAGACATTGGATACATTGCGGTCATACTTTTTTTAGACCCTAATGGATGAAAGGAATGTCTCTTCATGTCCTCTTGATAGACTTATATAATTAAAAAGTGAGTTTAAGCAATGACAGGAGTGTAAAGAATATACTTGGAGTACTTGTACATGTATGAAAACCATAAAACATAGGAAAACATATCAGCTTGTTGAAAGAATAGCGAAAGTACCTCAGAGAATCAGCAAAAGGTGTAGAACAATGAAAAAAGAGACATGCGCCGAAGCCAGAGCATAAGTAATATTCAGGCAGTGCAAGTTGGATGATACAGTACCTAGAAAAGTGCAAAATGTCAACATGCCACTTCCACAATTTTCCTGGTCTGTAAATTCACTGAAGAATTTGTTAGCAAAGAGAGGTAAGGGGTTTTCATCACACCCTTGTGCTAATGGAGCCTCTTCCGATAGGAACATAAGAGCGTAGATACATACGAATAGTCAAATAATAGCATGAAAATCAGTAGTTAAAACACAGCCCCTCAGTGTGTGTATCAATATGTAATGGCTTCAAGCTTCAAGAATAACAAATAAAAGTATAATATGGGCTTTTCCATGTAGTGCAGTATCATTTATGTACACTTGAAAACAAAAAAAGCTATTATAAAAATTGAAGAATATATATAAAATGTAAAATATGGAAAACAAGAAATACACCAATTCATAAGAATGACTACATCAGAACTGGGTAAGAGGAGAAATGGGGCTAGGGTGCGACACAAGTGGAATTTAATTTCAAAACATATCTGAAAGAAGGCCAGGTGTGGTGGCACATACCTGTAATCCCAGCACTTAGGAGGCTAATGCAGGAGGATCGCTGCAAATTGGAGGCCAAACTGGGCTACACAGTGTGTTCAAGGCTGGCCTGGACTACATAGCAAGACCTTGTCTCAAAAAACAAAACAAAACAAACAAACAAACAAAATATCCAAAAGATATGAAAACATAATATGTTAACTTGTGTTAAATTGCAATAGTGAATACATAAATGTAGGGGGATTCCTGGGAATTTCATTATATAAAATCAATATATAAAAATGAAACATTTAAAAAAATGAAACTTATTCTTGTCTAAGAAAGGTAGGTTTTATAGTGGTAATTATTTAACCAATTACAATGAGACAGTTTATACTCACCAGAACAAGAGTGATTCCTCATACATGTGAATTCTAAAAGATAATACTTTGGAAATAATTCCAAGAGCAAATTTCATGTTTGCGGAGTTTAACCAAGTTACAACACCTTGACTTATACAACAGTATCTTTGTCTTTTTTTTTTTTCAAACCTGTCCCAAGAGAATTTTATTTCCTTTTTCTAAAAATTTTTTAAACTTTTTTACCAAGAACATGTATCGGTACATTGTATACATAATGATTACATTCAACATGGTTATTATCTTTGTCTTTTTAATTCCTGGGCTTAAAGATGACATGGTTTGAAAGAAAACACTAAATTATTATGAATTCAAAAACCTCTTTATGTATCTATCATATTAAGTTATAACTAATGTTTACTTAATTTAAAAATAATCATACAAGCTCTGCTAAGGTACTAATCTGAAGACATAATTTCAAGTATGACATCACTTCCTAATCAGTATATATATTCTTCCATGATTTGTAGATGGAAGTATCTCAATTATACAAATTTTGGATTAAGATAAAACTATGGAATTGGAGAGAATTTCATTATAGTAACATATTTAAAGTTCTAAAATTTTTTATTTATGATGCAAAGCTTAATTACAAATAAGGAACAGATTTATCAGGTAAAATGCAATATATTTTCTTTAATTCTTTATAAATATACTTTAAGTACATATTACAAGAAATAAAAATAAATTTAGTCATAAATCACACAGTCTTTTAAGTATTCCCCTACTTATATATCCATTAACATATCCATTGACGCATAAAAGATATATTTATTAATATTTTAACGTAGGGCAATACAAGTGACTTAGATTTTTAGAAGTTAATTGTCTTAATCGTATCCTACAATGTGATATATATTCAACTATGAGATATAACCCTAAAAGAAATGAAAACAGTGGGTCATTGCGATGACTGCAGTCTCTGTTTATTACAATTTTATTCACAACACTCGAGATACAGAATTAACCGAAGCATCTATATGTGGATAAGTAGGTACCAGAAATGTGGTATGTATATACAGTGGTGTATTAGTTAATGTTAAAAAAAAAAGAAGAACGTTCTGTCACTTGGGACAACATGGATGAACTTGAAGGTCATTATTTTAAATAAAATAAGTCAGGCATAAAAGACGAACATCCCATGATCTCACATATATGTGGCATCCAAAAAGTAACTCAGTGGAGAGTAGAATTGGAGGTTCCTGAGGGCTGGAGGTGGGGTTGGAAAGACAGTGGCCTAAAGATACATGATTTCAGTTAATAGAAGGAATAAAACAATATCTTAATAATGATTCTGCTTTACTTGTAGAACAATAATTGATAGTAGAAAATTAGATCTGTGCTCACCATCTTCATTTAAATACTGAAGAAAGGTTTTCCAGCTGACCAACCTAAGTATATATGCAAGTGATACCATTTATCTTCAAGAAAATTCAAATAGGTCATAATTTCTTTTTAACTGAGTAGGGTTCTGGATGTTTGAGAAATTCTAACGTGTGATTTAAAAATATGGTGAATGTTTACATTTTTAAAAATTCGTCATGGTAATAGACACATTGCCATTAATCACCCTCAGATACTACCCATGGATTCAAACACATTTAGCCCCTCGTGTTTGCCCCTTTCTGAAGCAGTTCTGAAAGTCCTCTTTTGTGAGTGTCTTTAGATGAATTGTTGCGACTCACTCTAAGACCTGAATCAAAACAAAACATTTACCGTTCCTGGTCTTTTTGACTCAGGAGAAGAGCCACTAGTCAGGAGGTGCCCACTCATGTGAATGAGATGGGTAAGGAAACACCGTAGTGTTTCTATGCTCCTGCCTTTCCATTGGATGATACTCTGCAGTGGAGTTTGTGTTTTATTCACACCTTGTAAAAAACACACACAAAAGAATTCCAAAAATTCTTGCCACTCGAAGTGGCAAGAATGATGGGATAAGTGTGTTCAAAGTGAGGGGGAGTATTTTAAGGGGAGGTACTAGCCGTCTTTTACTGTAATATATTTTTAAAAATTTATCAGCTCTTATAATCATTGGTGAGGAAATTCTCTGGTTCAGTGTTTCACATACAGAACGCTAGAAGCTGACTTGCTAACATACAGAGTAAAACTGCAGAGTTTGTGAATGAAGAACTCGAGATCTTCTTGTCCTTTAATATTTGTTTTGCAAATGTCAACTACCTGTAGTATGATTAAGACTAGATCTTTCGTCTGGGAGAAGAGGTTAAGGGTGCTTTTTTTTTTTTTTAATAAGAAATGACAATTGCCATGTAAGATAAACAATGCATGTCAAATATTTGATAGGAGAAAAATATGCATTGTATCAATCATTTATGAAAAATGGGCTGTATAGTGATATTCTTTTTTCCAATTGCGCAATGTTGCTTATGCTCAGGATTGAATGATTGAAAGATTTCTTGCTACTTGAAGTTGCCATTGTCAGAAACAGAAACTTAGTGTTTGTTCCATGGATAAAAGTAGACTATTTTATAGTTATTAATGGATATTCTTGTTAATGTCAATTCTTTTTATGAAAGTATCTTTCTTTGAGTTAACTCTTTCTCAGTCAGCCAAGGTAATTTGTATCAGCTACCTTTCGCTGTAAGGCTCATGCCAGTTCTGTTCATATTTCCCTTACTACCTTCAACAAAGTTCTCTAAAATAGAGATGTGCATGTATGAACCTATGAAGTGTTTAAACTCAATGGCTTATGCTTCAGTATATTCCTATTTATCCAAACAAGCTCATTTTTTCATTATCTATCTAACTACCACATTAGTGTTGCAACTGAAATAAATGAGACAAATTGGATAAATGCACTGAAGAAAACAACATAAAAGCAAATAATATTTTATTTAAGACTTTAAATTAGTGAAAGAAATTTCAATTTCAAAACATGAAAAATGCATAATTTACCAAGCTATTTTAAATGTTAGTATACCATGGGAAGAAAATATTTTAAAATGTTTATCAAGTTTAGCACACAATTTAATGAAAATTTTGGTATAAAGTACCATGTAATCCCTCAAATCAGAAATAGCATTTCTATTTTACCATATTATTTGAGCTCGATTTGCAATTGAAATTAGATCTTTAGTATATTAATATCAGAATTTGTAAACCCCCTTCTGATAAGCACTTAATTTATTATATTTCTAAAACAAGATAAGGATAAAACCCAGAAATATGTCAACAACATTAACTTATATTGTTGATATAAATCAGGAAAAATTATCCTAAATAATTAATATTATTTATAGAGAACACTGTATTCTATTAATTATGGTAACAAAAAGATTATATATCAGTATGGGTATATATATACACATATACATAACATTAATTAATTAAATACATTTATAACACATATACATACATACCCAGAGATGATCTGTTGCCTACATTAATACCTTTTCAAAAAAAATAATACGACTTTTTATGGAAAATCTTTTTTTTTTTTTTTTTTTGTGGTGCTGGGGATCGAACTCAGGGCCTTGTGCTTGCAAGGCAAGCATTCTAATCACTGAGCTAAATCCCCAGCTTTTTATGGAAAATCTTATGGGAAATCTGCTGACCAAGAAGCAGCAACCATATTGAATAATATTGAAATAAAACCTTTTAGATTTTAAAATATGTCAGAAGGTATTTTCTAGATGTTCTTTTATTAATTTCCTACTTTAATAAACAACAAAATTAATTTTCTTTAATACATATTGGCATAGAATTTCCATTTAGTATCTACTAAAACAACATTTATAATTTTGTCAGTTTATCAAAATTACATAGCTGTCTCTATTGTAAAGGAATACAAACAATTCACTTCTGCAGTTTGTTTCATCCTGAATATCAAAATGCTGAGAAAATATGCATTCTAAGTGGTAGGTTTTATATTTTTCTTAGGTAACAGATAATTATTCTTAAAATACTTTTATTGTCTCTTTTCTGCCTTTTTTTTCAAAATTACGTGCTGCTGAAAGAGGGCTTCTTTCCATCCCCTTCTTCCCCCTTAACCCCACGGCCTTGGCGACCCCTCATTCTACTCCCTATTTCTATATCATTATATTTTTTTAGAATCCTTATGTGAATGTGATCACATAGTATTTTGTCTTTCTCTATCTCTCTTATTTTACTTTATATGTTCTCTAGGTTCATTTGTCAAATGCCTTTACTGGATTGAATCATATTATCAAGTTAATTATTCTTTAGCATATTACAGCGGTGGATTACATTGACTGAGCTTCAGATACTGAACCGGTTTATTTCTCAAACTTTGTAATCTGGGATGAGTTTTTAAACAATAATGGAAACAACTCCTGTCTCTGATGCTATCCCAACAAGTCTGTCCAGCCTGGTAGGTAAAAAGACGATAGTGGAACTGAGACCCCTCAGGCCAGGTGGGGCTGCCCTAAAAACAGTCTGAACATCCATGATCTACAGGAAGCATAAATGAACCTTACTAGACTAGAACAACCAGCTGCTCTCCTGCTTTCTCTTCAGTTTACAAAAGCTTACTGTTCTAAACCACAATGTTGTGATATAAATTTGTCCTGCAGCAGAATCTACTGGATATTAGCTCAACCCCATTTAAAAAAATAGGATTAGATATGAGGTATGATAAAAATATAGTGATGTTTATTACATTTAAAACATATTGCCATTAATCCTTTCCAAAATACTCCCCTTGCTTCAAACACACTTTTTCCATTATTCTTGCCACTTTGTGAAGCAGTACTGGAAGCCCTCTTTCCTGAGAGTCTTTTTGTGATTAATTCTGTTTTAGTTACTTTTGTTGTTGCTAAGACAAAATACCCAACACCCAAAGTTACAGGAGGAAAGGTTGATTGAAGCTCACAGTTTGTAGAGGTTTCAGACTATGATCAGCTGGCTCCAAGGCAGGGTGGTTTGGCAGAGGGCATCACAGAGAGGAAACAGTCCATGGTGGGCACAAGGTAGCAGAGCAAGCAAGGGACCTTAGCATCTTTTTTCTGCCCCTTTTATTTTATATTTATATAAAGCATGACTCATATTAAAACCACAATAAATATTTCTCTAATGAACGAGTGCATGCACAATGCTTGACTTTTTAAAATACTTCATATGAGTACACTATTTTATTATACTCATGAAGCGAAAACTATACATCATCCATAAATCCTTTCGTAATCTAGCTTGTATGTTTCTTCATTTCTTAAGCTAAAAAAGTAATGTTTGAACCAGGTGTAGCAGTCCCTATAACCGAGCATTTGGGAAGCAAAAAAAAAAAAAAAAGTTATGTGTGTTTTAAATAAGAGATAAAAACTACATCAGGAAATATGAATTATCTATTCCTTCTTAATTCTACCAATCCTCTTTTGTACCTAGCCCCTCCCTAGTTACCAATCTGCTATATTTATTTTAGTATATTTTCATGCTTTTATGAATGCATGTATAGATACATACATACATACATACATTTTACTACGGTTTTACTGTGATGTATTTTTGTCAATTTTTGATAGAACAGCAAAATACCATGAACAAAATTTTAACTGAGTAAAAACTGATAATTTTAATTCATCAACTTCATTTGAATTGTATTCATGTAATATTATTTAAATACAATTTATCAACCATCATTTGTTGTCTTAGTTCTTTGCTGAAAAAGATTCAGTACTGCAATATTTCTGATGATATGCACAGTACAATTGATATTACTTGGTCATAGTGTATATCGTAATTTTTAGTGCAAGTCCATTTGTTTCAGAAGTACTTTAAATTTTCAATTAATTCACAGAAGACTTTTAGAAGACTATTGTTCCTTTTTTTTAACAGAATATATAAGATTTTAAAGTCAACATAGAATTTGAGATTTGAACATCTGTAAATTTGGACTCACTATTTTCAAGATGATAGTTGACATGATAGATTCTGCAGGAGAAGTCTGTTATAGTTACCAATTAGTATCATTTTCTTTAATTATTATCTGATATTCAATAACCAGATAATGTCTGATGTGCAACAGTTGCTCCATAAGCTTCACTGAATTACCAAAAATTGCCTGTAGCAAGTAAGTTCCCGCTAAAAATTGCCACAGCTTATTATGGCCAGTTGATTAGGCAGTTTGGACTAACCGTGCCTTGGTGTTAAGTTTACGGGCTCTGGAGTACACTTTCCTATGCTGAAATCCTAATCTGACCCTGAAGTCATTTAGTTTTCTTATCTTTAACAAAGTATGTAAGGCAATTCTTCTAAAAAGATATAATTTTCTTTCTTAAAACTACTGTGTTTTCTTGAACTGAAGATGCAACACTGAAAGTTTAATTAGAGAGACTTCTTTATTTAATATAAGAATTATTCAATTGTACTCTTCTATCATTGAAAATATTTAGGCAGTGGCAAATTTACTAAATGCGTTGAGAAGAGGAAATTATGATGATCACCTTCATAAGTGCATCACTGGATTTTGAGCCAGAAAAGTATAGCACTTTTTCTATCACTGGAAGAAATACGTCAAACGCAACAGATTATTGGTCTCAAAAATTGAATCTTGATACTTGTTTGCTAGCAACGATGGAGGGGAGACTAACCCGTTTCCCAGGTGTAATCCACCACCAAGAACGAAAGCTCCTACAATCACAAATTTACTGGAACAGAGAAATGATATTCTTAGACTTGAGATGCTTTGTCAGTACAAAAATGGCTCTGACAAATTTTACCTCCTCTGAATGTTTGACCTAAAAAAATTTTTCATGATAATTTTGAGAGTCCCATAGACTTTGAGAGTCCCATAGACTGTTATAATTCCAAGTTTCTCTAAATCAATTATTGTAGTGAAAAAAGTCATTTTCTAAAATAGACGTAGAGTAATTAAGCCTTGTTGAAAAGGAGGTATAGTTATGATTTATATAGAAACATTATGAATTAAAACTTTTCAGAAGGAAAGACATTATATTCTGCAAACCTGTTGGAACCCCAAAGCTTGCAGGTGCTTCTTTGAAAAATGACATTTCCATCATTTACCTGACAAGCACAGCTGAAATATCAAAGTTATAAACAAAGTTCTGCTTCTGGGTGCCAGCTGCTGTTGCCATGGATACAGACTAAGTTACAAAAGCAAGGTAAATATATTCAATTTAAAACTGAGAAGTTTTGAATTTCTTTACTAAGTGAGTATATAGATAGATCTGATATATTTTAAGTCACCATTTTATTATTTTAATTATATGTCTCCACGTATATATGACCAAAAGCCTTTAAATGATTAAATAACCTTCATTGTTATATAAATTTAATCTTGTATAATGTAAATATGTTGTAACTTGTGAATTGCATTATACTTTATTTTGATTGTATTGTTCAAAACCTTTAACAATATGGACACCATGGACTTATAGACTTTTAAAAATATAATCTAGCAATAGATAAAAATAAAGAGCAAAATTATTTGAGTAATCTGAAAAGAAAAAAGTTCAGTCTGTAGGTAAATCTAGACCGTTTTTATCTTAAAATTAAAATGAATTACTGGATTTATAGTAATGGAGTCAAATAAATTTATTTTCTATCTTGCTTTCATGTTACAAACAACTATTTGGCTATACAAAGAAAATTTTGGAAGGGCTTCTCCTGAAACATATTAATATTTCTGTATTTTGACCTATAAAATATATGGATTTTTGATATATGATAGTAAGAGAACTTCCATATTTTTCTATACTTAAAACTCATAAACGATAGTACTTTATAGCCAGGAAAGGTAAAAACAACTTTATGATGCTTTCTTACTGTGTAAGAGCCATGAGATTTGAGATAATCATGTGGCAGACCTTAAGATCACAGCACTGATTCGTATAGCTAGAAGAGACACCATGGCCTGTCATGAAGAAATAATTTTTAGGTGTTACTTCCACTCTTCCAGCTACTAGGGAGATAATTTGTTAATAGCAATGACAGTTATTTGAAGAGTTTTCTCAAGCCCGCACAGAATAACTTGAATTCTAACTAAAGATGATGAAGGACAAGTTGAGCCTCTGGGGAAATATGTAACATTTTTAACTCTCACTTAATATTAAATATGAATTACGAACCCTCTTAGAGAACTGATTTTTGCTATAATTCAAGTCTTCAGCATATTTATCCATATCATGATTTTTGAAAAGGAATTAATTTACCTTTTTTGGTAAGTTAAATGAAAGATATACTGACCTTTGATCAAAGCATCTCAAGTTTTTCAGAAGAAATATATAGATTAAGATTTTTAAAAATATCAGAATAAAACTACACGATGTGAAAAATATTAAGGTATAGATGATGCATACATGTGAACATTTTAATTATATTGAGTGAGTATTAGTGATCACATTATGCATTTTAATAAGCTAGTTAAAACAAGAAAGTCAATATTATGAACTTCATCAATATAAAAAATAGTTTTCTTATTCTTTTTGTTTGTTTTTAAATTTTATTTTAGTGGTACATTTTAGATGTACACAGTGATAATATTCATCATAGGGTATTTGTACCTGTACACGGAATATCTTGCTGCTTCTTATTTTCCCATTCCCCTCCCCTCCCTTCACCCCTTCCTCTCTCCATATAAAATAAAGACTGGTTTTCTTACTCTTAAGGTCATCAATCATTCTGCCTAATTCTGAATGTGTGTGCGTGTGTTAGTTACCTTTCTAGAGTCGATGGTTTGCAAGAGAGCAGATTTAATACAGGACATTTACAAGTTATAACATTCACCCACAAGCCAAATGCAGGGAGAGTGTTGAATGTCTATCTATGCACTGGAGACCCGAAAGATTCAATCAAGGGCTGGGAGTCCACAGCACTGCCCCGTGTATGTGTACATCCCTGTCTGCACTAAATGGCTGAAGAAAGCTATACTGGAACCAGGATACAATGCTCGCAGCAGAGAAGAAGACCAGAGCTCCCCTGAAGCAACAGCAGCCTTCCTCAACAACACAAGGCCCCGAGCTGCTTCTGCAATGAGAACAGCTGAGTTCCCTTTGGGAGAACCAGCCGCAAGGGAGCTTTCCTGGGAAACAGCCGGTCCCTGGCTTCTGCTCCCGTCCTCCTTTGTTGTGTGGGCGATAACCTTCTGATGGATCTTCTACACCCAGAACCACATAACTCAGTCCAGCTGTGTGTGCTTGCTCAAGCTGACCTGTCGTTTTCCAACATGAGGTTGATGCTATGATGTTGGTCTTGAATCTTTTCCTTCAGTGTCAGTGGGTGATACTAGAACATCAGTTTGAATAACTGAGTTCACTGTGGCCAGGTGAATTTGAAGACAGCATTCACTTCATCAGGAGAAAGATTAGAAAGCCAGTAAGGTTCTATATGGTACATTGGCTTTTATTTTCCAAATCAACTTGGGATTTGTTACAAATAAATGTCATGAAATTGATGCCATTTTGACCTTACCCATGTTTTAACTTCGGCTGCAGTGTATTTCTTTTTTATTCCCCTTTTATGAATTTTCTCTTTCCTCACTTTCCAGGGACAATATTTTGACTCCACCCATTGAAAAGTTAAATTCTGTTGTCCATCTCCAGTTTGGCTGTATTTCATAGTATAGACAAAATTAAAAACATTTGTAAATCACGGAGTTGGTAGAAAATATAAATGGGCACTTTTTACTCTAGCTGTATCACTTGGGTCAATCAATTCCAAGTCATTTTTCTGCTATGACTTCTCTTTCTTCAGTATTCCTTTCTGTCATGATCTGTAGAACTGGGCAGTGTAGACTGCAGCACTGAACAGTTAACCTTTCATCCTTGATTACCCGGCTGCTCGGTGACGGCGTAGACATCAAGCTTTATCTTTGGCCCTTTCTTTATTGTACATGACTTTGTAATGAAATTAAGTCAAGGTCAATGTATTCCAACCCGTGTCTTGCCTTTGGACAGGCATTCCCTTCCTTTTTGTCTTCACAGTCCTGGTGAGACAGGTCAGTTTATTGTGGTAGAAAATGGAAAAATACAAAGAAAAATGATTTACATAAGTTCATATGTGTCAATAAAAATGACTAATGAAATATAATTCGTGTGCATGGTTTTATAATAAAATTTCACATACGTCATTTACTCTTTAAAATAACCTGTTGCGATTATGTGATAGAAAATCAGAATTGAGGTTTCTAATGTCTTTTCCAGTACTGGGGACTGAACCTGGAGCCTTTGCACTGAAGACATCCCTAAAACCTTCTGTGTTTTGAGACAGCGTCTCAGTACATCACCAAAGTGGTCTAGAGGGACGTGGATTTTAGACCCTCCTCCCTCGGCTTGCCGGAGTACTGGGATTACGGACATGCACCACCCTGCCCAGCTGGTCTTGTTTACTTTAACTGTTGTTATCAATTGATAGAATGGAAATATTGCTTCTTCGTGTGATACGTTTCTTCATAAAAGAAGAATGGCAGTTGTCAGAAATGCATAAAATGTCATAGTTTTCAACCATAAGAGCGATTATTCTTGAACTCTGTAGGATACGAAGCTGTGTGTGTGTGTGCTGCGTTTGACTTGCTCAATATAACCTTCAGGAGAGCAGTGATTTGCATCAATTTCGTTCATTCCATGTATCCCGTGTATCTATAATAGTGTCTAGCACATGGGAGGAATTCAATAAATATTCATTGAATGAATTAAAAAATCCACTTTTAAATTACTTTAGGAAATATGCTAAAAGGATATGAAAACTTTGCTATGCTATGAACAAATCATGTTTCTGTATACACTGTTAAATGTGTAAGGTGCACTTGTACACTTTCATTTCCACCTTTTGGAAGTGATACAACAAGTTATATAAGGACAATCTAGGAAATTTGCAAAAATTTGTTTGAATTGACTAGGAAAGTTTTAGGAGTCTCTTCCAAACCAGTTTAAAGTCCTACAAAGTAATTCTCTAATACTATTAAAACGGTGTCTTAGGTTGGTGTAATTAACTACTTAGTAGTAGTGACAATAGAATCTAATTGAAGAATTCCAATTCTGTAGCATGTATGTCAACTTGTATTATCAGGCATGTTTTAATTATTAGAACATATCAAAAATAAATTAAAATTGAAATACATATGCAGGGATGGACTTTCCACATATCACATTATCTTCCTAAAGCCTTACAAATAGCTAAGTAACATATATGAAGAATATCTAATCCCTGATAGAATTCAAATGTAATATTTTATGTATGGATTCTCACAGATAGCAGTGTAGACTACCAGTTACTTTGGGGATTAGAAATAAATGGTGTAAAATTGTCTGAGGCATAGCAATGTGAGGAGCTCCATGGACTCTCTCCCCAGTGAGCCTAGTGAAAATAATTTTAAAAAGAAAAAAGTGTAAAGCCTATATAAGTAGTCCTAAAGACAAAAAGTAGATGAAGAAATATCTATTTAAGAAAATCTGTGGCAATTCTGTAAGAAAGACAGGTAACAACACTCCTATAAGCTAAGCAGTCTGGGAGTCTGAGGCAGGAAGATTTCAAGTTTGAATCCAGCCTGAAAAAATTAGTGACTTTTTAGACCCTGTCTCAAAAATAAATAAGTACGTAAACAAATAAATGAATAAATAAAAAGGCTATGGATATAGCTGGGTGCAAAGACACTAGGCTTGATACCTATAAGGTATTGAGGTGCAAAGACACTAGACTCAGTATAAGGGAGAGAGGGAGAGAGAGAGAAACCAGGAATAAAAGATTACATATTTCTATCTATGATTCTATTTATATCAAATATCTATAAGAGGGAAATCTATATCAAGTAATTTGGTGGTGTCTTAGGGCACTCAGAAGTGTGAGAATAAAGATGTAATTAGATAGGGTATAGAATAGTGTAATTAAGTAGTATATAGACTATCTTTTGAGATGATAAAAAAATCTAAAATTGACTCGTGACCGGTGAATTTACTGAAAACTGTTGGGTTTTATAATTGTGTGTGTGTGTGTGTGTGTGTGTGTGTGTGTGTGTGTGTCTGTCTGCTGGGGATCAAGCTCAAGGGCTTGTGCTTGCTTGGCAAGTGCTCTACCACTTGAACTAACTCCCCCAACTCCAGGTTTTATAACAGATAAATTGTCTGGTATGTGGATTGTAAAAAACTGCTTAAAATAAATAACATGTCAAACTAGTTTTATAAAGTTTGTGTTGCGTTCTATAAAATACAGTATCATCTCTTTTCCAGTAATTTACTTATACTCCTGAGTGTTTTGGTGGTGGCAGGAACATAGAACTCATAACTACTCTTAGAAGCTGATGAAGTACCAGCTTTCTGGGTCCTGACCTGAGACATTTGATATTGGAAGCCAAGGCCTAATTGTTGCCAAAGTTCACTTATTTGATTCACTACATATATCAAACAGGACAGAGAATATGAATATATGAAATCTGCTAAGGGATTGTTACCTGGCTCAACTTATTCTATTCTGTCATGTACCTCAAATTATTGAATCCTTTGGTCTTTTTCATTGTGAACTGTAATCAAAGCATGATGATAACCATGTCCAGAGTTCACTACCTTTTCTCAATATTTTGATGATACAGAAGAGAATAAAAAAAGACATAAATTAATGTTGCTGTGGTAGTCAGTGGTCGTATTCTGATATCATAAATACATTTTGTTAAAAATAGATGAAAAGTGGTCAGGGGATTTAGCTCAGTGCTTCGAGAGCTTCCCTTGCAAGCACAAGGCCCTGAGTTCGATCCCCAGCACACACACACACACACACACACACACAAACAAAAAAGCTGAAAAGAAAATAAATATCATCACACATTAAATTAAGCAGGTGAGGACTACAGTATTTACATAATTTACATAGTCTACTGATCCCAGGCTCCTTGACTCGAGCGCCTACGAGTCTGCTGAATGGCTGGAATACACATTGCTATACTTGATGGTACTGGGCTAGCACATCTTAAAGTAGGGTGTATGATATACAACCTCATCAGTGCCAAGAGCATCACCTTCAATGAGAAATTGATGGAAAGCAATTAGATTTTCTCAAGTTACAAAATGTCAAGAGGCTGTATGAAGTATCCAATGTATGAAGAAAGTTTGAGGTACCTGTAAGCATATTAGATTTATGAAGAAGAAACTAAAAGTAAGTCGATGCAGTCACACAGAGAGAGAACAGGGAAATAGACAAAGCCAAGGGAA
>PVJO010021365.1:0-30198 GCA_004026905.1 Hystrix cristata | reverse complement strand
TGTAGACTGGTCCAGCCACTGTGGAAATCAATATGGAGATTCCTCAAAAAACTACAACTAGAGGTTCCATTTGACCCAGCTATTCCCCTACTGGGGATCTTCCCAGAAGAATTAAAATCGTCATACCACAAGGACGTATGCACCACCATGTTCATAGCAACACAATTTGTAATAGCTAAGTCTTGGAAACAACCTAAATACCCAACAACCAATGAATGGCTAAAGAAAATGTGGTTTTTCTACACAATGGAGTACTACACTGCCATAAAAAAGGATAAACTAGAGTCATTCATATATAAATGGATATTCCTTGAGAACATACTTTTAAGTGAAATAAATCAGACACTCATGAGTACACATCAAATTGTTTCTCTGATATGAGAAACCATAACTGTAAATAAGGACAAAGAGGTGTAATAGATATTATATAAAAGGAGGATGGTGTGCAGAGGAGAGAAGTACTAGAAAGAAAGAAGGGGAAAAGCAGAAAGACAACAGGGGAAAGAGAGGGGAAAGGGAAAATATGGAAAATGATGAATGAACCTGCTGTAAATAGGGAGGGAGGGAGCAGAGGGGAGGGGCGGGGGAGAGGGGGAGAACCAAGATGCATCATGTATAGGTACAGAATAAATGTAATGAATGTGACCATTGTATGTAGAATGTACCAATACATGTTCTTGGTTTAAAAAATAAAATAAAATAAAATAACTTCATGGAAGAAAAAAAAAAAAGTTGGTCCTATCCAGGGTTAAGGTAAATTTCAATATTCTTACCTTTTCTTCTCCAGGGGAATCCAGGATGCCATATAGACTGAAAGATCTAGGGGGCAGGGGCACGATCTGCCGGTTCACCCTTCTTCCCCACTTGCCCTTGGAAATATAGGGAGTCAGGTGTATTTTTATCATTCCTTCCTTTTCGCTTTTGGTCCTCTCTTCTTTGGAGTTGAGAATCTGGAAAAAGCAATTAAAAACATGGCAGTACTTAAATTAGGTACCTGGTCATCTACTGGTTCTTTTCTCTTAGGTGTTAGCATGTTTATAGCTAAACTTAACTTCCCAGAGACACCCTTTTGTTGCAGATACCCAAATGCTTGCTCTCCTGCAGGAGAGTTCTATGTGAATTCTTCATGGAGTTCTCTGAGGAGCCATCTCCCTTCCATTGTTCCTGGGGAGATTCTGGCTTGATGTTTCTAATCCTTCTCTACTCCTGCATAGTACTTCCCAGCCTCTTGATGATAAAGTTGACTGGCGATAGACCACAAACTAGGGTTCTCCTTGGCATATTGGAAACTCACACCTATTTACTATTCCAAAAAGTAACACTGTATTAGTGTCCTGCCAACATTTCTCCATGTTTCCTCTCCTGTTACTCATGCATAAACTTAGAAGGAAAATCGGTGGGATCTGCGAAAACAGCCATCTGACCAGGCAACAAAATGTCAGCTGCCAACCTTGAAGACAGCCACAGTTTCTGCAAATGAAATTTCTTGGAACTGTCATCCCCTCCCTTGGTAGGGAAGCTTCCTTGCTTTTCTCCCCTGGGGAGAGCAAGGTTAAACTTCCAGCAGCACCAGATAGCTAATAACTCATAACTACGGTGATTCACTTGTGGATCTGGCTCGTCTAGTTATCAAATAAAGAATGGGCTCTGAGATGGAGAAGGCAGAGAGGGAGTAGCAGAGCTTGTTGAAAGAGCTTTCAAAATGCCATAAAGATGTTATTTCCCCCTGGGTGTTTGCGTTCCTCTTTAGAATGCTGAGTACTTTATGTCTCTCTCTTTTCACTATTGGTTTCTAGTCACCAATTCTAGTGCAATAGGAAATGTCTCTATTAATATTCTGGAAGAGATTGACTCAATAATAGTACATTTTTTGATTTGCCTTTGCCATGAGCAAGGATGTGGCTGGGTACAGAGAAATGCATAAATTCCCAGTAAAGAGAAGGATAAAAGGTAGAAAAGTAAAAAGAACAGACTAAATAAATAAGCAAATAAGTTTGGGTTTAGTTGGATTATTTTATGGAAGAGTGCAAAAAGAATTTTCTTCACAAGTGTCACTTCAATAGGAATAAGAACAAAGTACATCGTAATAGTCAATTTTTAGTAAAGTTAACAGAAAAAATATGATGGGAAGGAGGACAGAAAGAGGCATAAATTCCTGTTGGCTTGTTCTAAGGCTCTGTTGCCTGCAACATAAAACCTATCAGTGCGTTCACATTGAACAATACAGTTTTACCTCTTCTGGTTATTTTTAATAATATTTTCAGAAACAAAAAGACAATACAGTATTATACAGAAAAAGAATAGGAACACTGGCTTTTGAAGCCATTTTAAACTTTCCTAAACTTACCATCCGCAATGGTTAAACTTAATGTCTGCAAAATGTGCTAAAATTGCATAAATATTTCACCTGGTTTAAATCTGCACTTTGTTATAAAACAAAATAACGTACAATTTCAAATTTGTAATTCATCTCTACCAGGTCACTGTGCAGCCTCAGCTGATCAAATCTATCTCATGGTGACATTTGCAGCTGTAGAACTGCCAGCTTGTCAGCCAGTGTGAATTGATCCATCCCAAAACGGTGTCTCCAAAGAGTGCAGAGAAAGCATTAGCTGCTCAGGCAGATATCTCTGACACAGGCATTTCTTAGAGAACATAACTTTTCAAGAACCAACTCTTAAAAGTTGCAAATATAGCCTAATTTTACTAGTTGGAGATGGAATTAACCATCTCAGCGTGGTCCCCTTCTTTGACATTGCATGTTAGCGTACAAGTCGAAGCTAATTAGAGTCATAAGAAGGGTTCTTGCTGGGACAGTTGATACCTTTTTGCCTGAAGATTCCCTTTGCTTTCCTTCTTGACGCTTTCTGTGGCCCCTCTAATCTACATTATTGTTTCCAGTCTTTGGATAAATTTGAATGTAAATTCCAATTACTTACAGATTTAATAAAATACAATATGTGAGTTTTCTGGAGTTTTTTTGCCTTTATTCACTCAACTAACTTTTGTGGAGTGCTAGATTTACGGTACTGAGAAGTTACTAAGCTGATTCTTCTTTTTGTAGAGCTTACCAAGAGTAGGGCAGGTGAGGTAGCCAGAAACTGTGATTCTATAAGGAAAGAATGGTGGCATTAAGGGTAGAGTTCCATGTGAGTGCAGATGATGCCAGCCTCAGACAGGACTGCCAGAAGCATATTCTATGGGAAACGTTGTGGCTGTGAGGCTTCCTCTCATTTGACTACTACAGCATGCGATATCCTTTAGCGTTTAGAACATCTGACTCTCACTGATCACTTTATGAGTGAATGGATAAATGAATGGGTATTGTTTCCTCAGCACAATTTTCTAAGTACAAGGATCTTAAATAAAATTATTCATTATAAGTCTGAAAGTAAAATTAAAATTTAACTTTTAGGGGAAGAAGACAATGTAGATTGTTCAGACAATTCACTAAATGTAGCCTTCTAGTGCGTGATTAGCCTTGTAAACAAAAATCCACATTGGTTGTGATTGACCAGAAAATGTTTTTAATAACCATCTGTCAGGCAACTTATTCCCTAACCCATCTGCTGTGAAATGAGAATGAAATAAAAAAAATAATAATAATATGTTGCTCCTGCAGCTTTGCTGGGTAACTAGCTTAGAAGTCAAGGCTATGGACCCAGCAGACATGTTGAATTAATGTCAGAAAGCAGCAGGATATAGCGCCACAATAAAAAGAAAAATGCTAATAATCAAGTTTCACTTGGAAGTCCTGTCTGAAATAGACTGAAGAGACAGATTCTCTTTCTCTTTGACTCAGAATACCAGAAAAGTTGCATTTAATTTTAATGTGTTTACTTTAGTTGCATTTAGGCTTTGCTATTAGTTTTAAATAATTAACATCTTCCTATTATACACAGAATAGCTAGTGTGAGCACTTAAATAATTGCTTCCACAATAGGAAAAGGGGGATTGAAAGAGCAAAGATAAAGACAAACATTTGAAGAGGATTTACTAGGTGCAAACTGTTTACATTTATATTCTTCCTTTTTCCTTTTCCTTATTGCTTTCCTTCACTCTGATCTCTCCTTTCCCATCATCTTCATCCTTCCCGTAGCTGAGATTCCTATTATGTCCCATCATACTCTCTCTCACTATTCCTCAATAATAGAACACTTAATACGAACTGGACAAATCACGACCTCACATAAAGAATCCTGCCCCTTGCCTTCCTTGCTGCAAGATTCCTCTCCCCAGAAAGAAGTGGAAATGGTCAGTGTGACATATCCTGAGAGGTGGAGCATCATGCATTTTCTGCCTCCTTTCCTTTTTCCTCCAAACGCAAATGAAGACATGAACAGAGCTAGAGAAACTCTTTAAACTTTGAAGCAGAAACTGTATTTTTGGCTTTGTAAAACAAGGCAATAGCAGAAGCAGAGGAATCCATCTATCTACCAGGCCTGGGATTATCTGAAAAAGCAACATTTCGTTTGAAACTCTGGTTTTGAATTTTGGTCACTGATGGCAAGCCAAATACTGCATTAATATGTTTCCATTATTTCATTGATGTAGTAATACTTGATTCATTAGTTTATTTAGCACTATTGACGAGGACTAGCCACAAGTGAGCACGTGTAGAAAATTAGTACATGTGAATTTCTGTTCCCCTCGACTACTTTACAGTTGTGTGATCTGGAGAAAATCACTTCATTCTCTGGCCTGACATTGACTCATCTGTAAAAGAATAGAAGTAGATGAATACCTTTCATGTGGGGGCAGTTTTGTTTCTCAGAAGACATTTGATAATTGGTGGAGAATTTTTTGATTATCACAGATGAGTGATGGGTGCTACTAGCATCTACTGGGTAGAGGCCAGGGATGTCGGTAAACAGCCTGCAATGAACAGTGTCACCCTCCATGACCAAGAATTTTGGGCTCAAAACGTCAAGAGTACAGTGTTGAGATATCGTGATTTATTTACATACATTTATTCCTTTCTAAATTCTAGTAATTGCTTTATAATTTGAATAATCTATACATTACTGAGAGAATATTGTATCTTCGTGGGAATCTGACATTAAAATAAAATCCTATACAATTAAACAAAAAGAAAAAATTTACCTTATATAATAAAGTTTTGGGTAGGAGGGTTGCTTAGAGTTGTTAAGGATCGTTTCATTCTCTAATCTGTCCCTCCTCAACATGTTGGCTTTTTCTAAAGTTGGTTCTACTTAGGGCTGTGACATGGCAGCCAAAGTCCAAGAAGTCACATTAAAAGAAGAGAATATGTAGCAGAGGAGAGTAACTTTTTCTTTCTGTGTCTATTTTTACTGGGAAGACAAAAACTTTTACAATAGGACCAAAAGATTTTTCATCATAACTCCTTAGCTGTAGATGCTGTTTTGCATTTTTAATTTGTGGGTGACATTTGGGAATGGGGATCTGCCTATCTTACAAACAGAAGCAGATCCAGTGTGGGGATGAAGTCAACCTGCTGGTAGTAGTTGAAACCAAGATGGAAAGAACCTTGATCCTTGAGCACATCTCTGCGTGTAACCAAACTCAGAAATATCACTGTACAGGAATTTGGTTGTGTTAAATAAATTTTCTTTCCCAGATATCACCAAATCTCAGTCACTGGAAAAAAGAACAAGACTAGAACACTCCCTGTAGAATGTGGTTCATCCAGTGGAACCAAGGTGAAGGGGTCCTCTCTTGAACCATGTGGATCTATGAAAGAGAGGTGTGTTTAAAAGAAATCTGACTCCATTAGCAATAGCAAGGGGTGAAGAATGGTATTTGGTTAGGAAGTCGATACTGTCCACTGTTAGCATTTACTATGTACCACACTACACAGGAACTGGCATTTAACTCAGAATCCTTGGTTCATAGAGGTCTCATGTTCACTGGGGAGGCACATGAGTAAACAGCACACTGTGCAGAGCAATTCAGGGAGTCATGGAGTGTAACAGTGCTATGCAAAGCTTACTTTTGCTAACAAGCCTGAGGAATAGTTTAACAGAAGCAGATCAAAATACCAATAGATTTAGGAATTGACAATAAGAGAATTATTGTTTTAGAATGGTGATTTGGTAAAACAATAAGTGGGTTGTTAGGGAAACTTTTGTAGAGAAATAACATATATTTAAAAAGTAGTGAATCCTTTCTGGAAAAAGTTAGGTGTAATTTCATGTATAAAATAGACACCTAAGAAGAGACACTGTTGACCATTCGTGTCCACACTGTTCCTCCTTGTGTTTTCAAGATCTTCCACACTGTAGCAAGGTCCAATTAGAGGTGAATAAAATATATATGCTTTGTTTTATGGTATGAAAATATTGTATGAAAATCTGGAATGCCAGTGGCATAACTACAGGGATTTTTCATTACCTACAGAAGCCGGATTTTGTGATCTTGGTCTTTGGGTCCAAATCTTTTGTCCACTACATTTTAGGTTGTTCCTCTGTGTAATGTGTTTAGATCTTGCTTCCACTAGGCAGACTGAAAGTTTTTTGAAGGCAAACATTTGAGGATGACTATCAACTATTCTTATCTGAAATAGCAAGAAATATAGTACAAATAGAAGGAAATAAAAATGAATGACCTCAAATGGTAAATCTCTCTTCTAGTGACAGTAATAATACTGTCCTTGAATAGTGTTTTGTCACTGATGTCTGTTCATCTTTGCTTTAGAGAATTTTAGTACGATGAAAGAATGTTGACTTTGGGTAATACTCTACCACTTTGGTTTGCGCTTTTAATTTTATTAGTAATGAAAGTGGTGACTGAAAAGGTAATGCGAATTGTGCCAAATCCCATAGCAACTCAGGTTATGTGTGGAGACAAGATGTCAAGACGCAAACACCCATCTCCAGATCAGTGATAGTGCCCAGATCATGGGCAGATATTATTGAAGGCTATGACTCGACAGTTAACAGAACTATTTCTATATTTTCCTCATTTCTTTGTGAATGTTGACAGATTATATTTTTGATCAGCCCTTGTGCCTTGAAATTCTTCCATACACAAGTTTTCAATATTTATAGTTTCAGTATTTATATTTAGAAGCTAATTAACTTTACCTAAGTTGAAAGGACTCATCTAGTAAATATCTCTCTAATGTATCAACCAGCAGTGAAATTTCAGAACATTTAATTTGACCAAGTTAAAAGTTCTTAGCTGTTGTCTTTTTCTTTCTTCTTCTTCTACTTCTTTATTTTGTCAATTTTGCAGAGGGAAGTTTGAGATCTATTTTAGCCTAATTATTTTTGACAGGTCAACTATACCAGGCAGGATGAAATTATAACCTTTTCAGTTAATCGTTGTGATTATCTACTTAGCCTAGTGCGCTTGCCTGTCACGCTAAGGAGATCCTGCTGGGAGGGTGCAGCTGGTGCTGAGGTATGGAGGGTGTGCCTTAAGATTTCATTAAAGAAAGGGAAAATGTGTGTACACCGTAGGGACCAGCACCTGGATAACCGGACCAAAGTAAGTTTTCTGCTGATGAATGAATAAATAAATACTTGGTCTGACCCTTTTGTTTTGGAAGGACCAGGAAGAGAATAATGAATTAGACATTGCCATCAGGTGGAAGCCAATTTCCAAGGGAATACTGTTTGAGGTAGCAATGTAAGTTAGGGTTTAAGGCAAGGAAAGGTGGAACAGTTCTTGAAGGGATTTGAGAAGGCATAGCACAGAAAGAGCCAGAGGCACAGCTGAGGACGTCTCCTCAGTACTTCTTTCTGATGCCTTGAGTGAAGTAGTCTTTCAGTGCAGGCTTCTAAGAGCAGCAAGGGAAAATGGGAGCTGTGGAAAAGAGAAGAACAAGAAAGAAAAATACTACTCGGAGAAGGGACCTTTAGGGACCTAGTTTCTATCTTACTGATTTTATCAGAGGACTCCTTTATCTTTTATTTTGGTCTAGACCTATTACTGGGATGGAGGACAATCAGGGCATTCATTATTAATTATTTTTTTCCACAAAGGGATAATAGTGCCCACACTACAATTTCAATTTCTATTAGCTGAAGACAAGGAGAATTAGACTTGTCTCCTGTCTAAAGGCTCTCTTGGTGTTTGCTGTAAGAAACAGAGTCTCCTTTTATGGGTCCACCCTTGAAACTATAACCTTATTCTAATTGGCTTCAATATTATTCATAACTCAAAGATAATTAAAGTGTGTTCAAGCCTTTAGAGGAGGGTACCAGAAGTCAAAGCCTTACATAGGGCTCACTGAAATACTATCACATCCATAGTGTCTGACCTGAGAAAATGTCAGTGTGTCAGTGTAATACCACTCGGGCTTCAGACCCCGATAACCTTGTCCAGTTTCCTTTAAAAAGTTGGTAAGTTTTGTCTTTTTCTCTTCTACAATACAGATATTAGACATGGGTAGTTCTCCGTTGTTTAGGATAGAATGAAAGATGAAGTTTAATCATTTGCTAGTCTCACATTTAAGAAAGTTTCTTAGAAACCATATAGAAAAGAATGATCTTATTCCATGCCAAATATGATGGGTACACACTATACCTTTGCAGAGAGAATTGACTAATCTATTCATATGATGTGCACTGATCATTTACTTACTAAGTCCCAGACATGGTACTGTTCCTTCAGTAGTAGCTGCGCTTTAGAGCCAGGTTCACAGTAACAAGAAATAAGGCAGAAGTTGTGGGTTTTATGTGTCTAGTATATGTTAATAAAGTTAACTCATTCATTTGGATACTTTGATAATAAAGCCCAATGGAATAAGTATACTAAATTAAGTACCATCTCACTGCTTTAAAATTATGTCAACCAGGTTCTAAGAGGCATTGGATTTGCAGTGAGATTAGGTGAGAGAGATGGGCCAGTCATGAGATTGAGCAGAGAGACTCTGGAGCCAGATAAAACAGGTTTATGACCTTACTAAGCCATTTGCTACATGGTTGACCTTGAGAAAATGAACATCTTTATGCTTCATTTTCCACATCAATGAAATTAGGACCACTACCGTGCTTATTTAACAGGGTTATCTGAGAGTCCTATATACACAAAATGATTAGAAAAAATTCCTGGCCAATAATAAGTACTGAATAAAATTTAGATTACTGAGTATAGAGTTGTTATTTTGTGGTGGTTGTTTTGTGGTTGTATCCTATAAAACTGTATTTTGCCCTCCCACTAAGAAATTAAAAATGTTTGTCTCTTTAGTAAGGGCTGGAGCTTGGAGCAGGAAAGTTAGTTGAAACTGCTGGTAGCAGTTTGAAGTTGGGAGCAGCAGTGAGTTACTTCGACTGAATTTGCTATTCCAAGTTTCTCTAAGGACTCTCTCGCTCTGTGTCACATACATTTTATGTTCCTCGGCTCCACACCTGCCTCTTCCTTAGACTCTTCCCCACCAGTGGGGCTAGAACCTGTTGATTTCAGAATCTTTTCCCAGATGCTTTTTTGTTAGGTTCTGCCCATGTGAAAGAAGTACTGGAGATCAGAAGGTAGAGGAAGGAGAAAAGAAGGTGTCTCCTGTCAGTGGTGGCAATAGTAATGGTGGCATACTGGTGTTATCGGCTTGAAACAGCAGTGTTATTTGTGGGACTGGGCTTCATTAGATCTTCAGTACAGAAATAAATTACATGGAAAGGTCAGCTAGGTGGAACGGCAACCTTGCTCTTTGGAAGTCACTGTTGATAGCATGGAGCATGTCCTTCTGAACAACTGGCCTTAAGAGACAGTAGAAAGGACTTGATTCCATTGACACTATGCAGGGTATGACGTATGCTTTGAACCTTTGTTGTGTATATCATGTTATTTCCCTCACAGCATACCACCGAAGTCTAGAATCAAATGCTTCTAAGAGTCCACTTACAAATATTGACTTCCAGTTCCCACGATTTTAGGATTTTCTGGTTAAGCAGTTTTAGATTCTTGGAGGAAAACTTGTAGGGGTCAAAGTATTGTTTTCATTAGAACCAAAGTTGGGAATACTAGCTGTTTTTAAAATTCCTCATATCACTGAACCAAGAGTCAAATAATGGGGTCCCAATTATTATTAGAGGTGGAAGTTAATTTATTTTGATTTTCAAGTGGAAATAGGACATTGCTGCGCAGTCGAGGTAAAGACAACGAGGATATCTGGGGATTCCCTCAGTTGTTTCTTTGAACTTCCTTGTACGATACTAGGCATTATTGGAAGATGACATAAAAGCAAGGAGAGTAGGGCCAATAAGTAATGTAAAATTTCAAGAATAAGAATTTGGGTTAATACAACAGGTAAGGAATACCAGCTATGATTTGGCTGAGGCAAAGGGAATGTGGCATAAGTCATAGAATAAGGAAGTTATAAATACCAACTTTGTCCTCTGTCCTACATAAATACCAACTATGTAGTGACTGGTCCTATTTTCCTGTTTCTTTTGTATATGTTTTATATATTATTTATATTTTTTGCTCTGTTTTCCTACTATATTATGTACGATATGGTACAATTTAATTTTAGGTTATAATATTTCTATATGAACTTTTGAATAAATCTGAAGTGGAATTGTTATAACCTAGTCACTAATTTCACTTAGCGTGTGCCTTTGCAAGAGGAATAAATGAGATTATCTTCATTTTGTGAAAAGTAATTGCTCTTTGTGGGCTGGAAACCTGATGTTTTAAGGGTGTTGCTTGAAAGTTTAAATATGGGGGAAATGGTGAGTACCAATATACCACCAAGAAGACACTGAGTGAAATAGTGCCTGATTCCGTTAGGTTCGTGTTGGCCTTTTATACTGTCCTTGCCTATCAGCAATAGACGCTTATAAACAATGTGTCTTCAGATTTGCTGCTGGCTGGCTTTCTGTCGTGTTCAATCCATGGGAAATAATGCAGTGAAATTCGATGGAGGAGAAAGGAAGTCATCTTTTGCCCTAGTTTCTGGCAGTGCTTTCCCAAGTGACAGCGGAATCACCTCCAGAAGCAGGCAGACAGTAACAATGGCTGCCACAGGTCATGTGCTGCGGTTCCAGACACGCTCGGTCCAGTGGCGGCAGATTCAGTGGGACAGTGACCGTGGTTTGGGGCCTACCATCCTGTGCTTCTTCATTGGTATGGGAATTGGAAGCTCTGTTCAGTTACGAATTTTGGAATAAATTATCCAGTCTCTTTTACTCTTCCAGATTTTTCATCTCCTTTTAGCCAAATCCCTGACTTAAATTAAGATTTTAAAAGCACCAAGAATTTTCTTTACTTGAGTAAACGCAGGTTAACGCAGACTTATAATAGAGAATGCTTTCAGCTTTCTACTCTTCCCTTATTCTACTGCCTGAATTTCTGGACACAATCACAGAACAAGGTCAAAGTGATAAAACGGAGGAGATGTGGCAGAGTTGGAGTCCCAGACACTTCATTGTTTGTTCTTTCTACTGAATTCTGGGACTTTGTCCCTTATTATCTTATTACTTTTGCAGCCTCCTAGACAGAACTGAACACCATTCATTTTGAAGAGATAGATTTAGAATCCTCATGCGCATTCCTATCGTGTTTCTGAACTCTTTGTTTACATTCTCACTGTAGGTTTAGGCCTATTCCATGGTTTAGGCCATGGACTCATTCATTGCACTCTGCTTTTCCAGAAGCTTTCCACATGGCTTAGGTCAGAGATAGGATTGACAAATAAAAAACACAGTGGCTGGTTAGATTGGAGTCTCACACAAATATTTCATGTGATATAATTATAATAAAAATTATATATATACAAACATAGAAAATCTGGAAAACCTAATCTTTTTATTTTGCTTAATCTGGCAAACCCAGTCTGAGAAGTTCTGTAAGGTATTTAAATGCTGTAGCAGAATTACATTATTGTATGAGGCCTTCTACTTTATAGATCCAAGAATAGCTTGGGTGTTTCAGTCTGCAGCAGGGAGTTCAAAGTATAAGTCAATCCCATTGTTCCTTCAGTCCTCAAAAGTAAGGGGCTGACATCTAACACTCCAGACCAATGTTTCCTCAAGTGTGGCCCCTGGCCAGCAGCATCCACATCACCTGTTGATACTCAAGCCCCACCCAGACCTATATAGTCAGGAATTTATGTTGGGGCCCAGCAATCTGTGTTTCAGTAAACCTTCCCAAACATGGATGCAAGTTGTGCTTGCGAAGCACTGCTCTAGTGTGGTCAAAGATGGAACACCTGTAATATTACACTGTCTTCTTCTGTCCGTGGTAAAAGTTTTTATTTCTTAACTATATTGTCCTAGAATATTTCTTAATATGGCTCTTTAGGCAGGCACTACCAATTTATTTCTGATTGTATATTTTTTTCCTTTTTTGGTCTTATAATATACCTTTGACTTCCTATCCTCAATTGTGGTATCTCAATAAATCAAGTCTTCTTATACAATACTTTATATTTTGATATAGACTCTCTCACAATCTACAACTTCTTCAGCTGTAAGTTTTCATCAGAGATGGAACAAAAAGGCCTAGCTTGATAGTGAGTTAAAAGAATCTCATGTGCTAATGCTCATTCTTAGTACATAGACTTATCCCTGAAAGCATTGAAATTCATTATTCAAAGGGCCTTTATAATGATAACATTTAAAACACAGTAGAAGGCAAGTTAAATAAATTATTTTGTTTGGGAAAGATTTAAAAGTGTCCTGCAAATCACATTGGAGCAAGTAACAGTTTTATATCTATGTATAAATTGTGCTTTTGGTCTGTTGTCTTAAGTGAATCTGAGATGCAAAATTCTTTTGCTCTATCCATTCAGGTTGATGTGGAGATTCTGATGGAGACACTGAATTCACAGAGAAGTAATCTCATTTTCCCCTAAGCAAACTATTCCTGAAATAAAGACATTATAAATTGTGATGTGGGTTGTTTACCACCAACAGATACCCTCTTGATTAGCTGTTGCTTGGATCAACTGCAAGCCTGCCTTGGGTCAGGTAAGCATTTAAAAAAAAGAAAAAGAATGATGCCATCAGGCTGCTTGACGAAAGGCCAGTTCTAATTGATGAACTTGAAGTGATTTCTTACGTCTTAACACCAAAGCAGAGTTCATGCCTCTATGTTCAGAGCTTAGGCATAAAATACATGGAAAATACATGATTTCAAATATATGGAAAATGGATTAACCATATTTCTGATAAAATATTCTCATTTAAAACAATAATGAAATATCATTTTCTTTTATGTTGTTGGCAGTTTTTAAAGTGAATGAGGAATTTGTGAACTATTGAGGGTATGAGTCCCAGATTGTACTTACAGCAAATTTTTATAAGGTTAGTTTCTGTCTCTCAATAACCAAATATACTCTTTGGTGATTTCAATCTGTTGTAATTTGTCTAAAAATAAATGGATGAATGAGTAAAGAATTATGGATAGCAAGGTTTTTCTATTTCTTAAAATACTTAAAGTTTGTAAATAGCTAGCTTGAATGTCTAGCAATAAAAGAATAGCTAAGTAAATCATGATACTTATAAGGTAGAATCATTATATAGCTGTTAAATCATTTTTATATAAAATTCTTATGATGTAATATGAGCTAGAGAGGCAGGATAGGATGTTATATATAAACTTTGCTTTTGTGTATGTACACATAAATTTTTCTGCAGCAAATTGAAGGAGAATAAAACACATCAAAATGCTAATAATCAGTATTTCTACATGATAGGCTTAGTATAATCATCCTTAATATGTTCCCCACTGTGTTTTCTAATATTTATGGAGTATAACTTACATGTAAAATCAAGGCATAAAGTTTTGCTAACACAGTCCTAGGAATCCCATCAGTAGGTCCAAAATTTGCTCATGTACTATTTGGAATTTTTTTTGTTTCTTGGTAGATTGGCTGTAAGGCACAAAAAAGAGATGAGTCAGGGTCATGCCAGGATTTTTATTTGAAAACCATGAAAAATGGGATTTCTTTTATTGAGCTAGCAATTCTGTTCAAAGATCAAATTGGTGGTTGAGGAGGAATGGACAGAGAATGAAAAAATTTGTCCTTAATATGCCTAACTTGAGAAATCTACTTGACATCCAGGTGTAGACACACAGTATAAGACAATTGATTTCAAAAATATAAAGTGTATGAGAGAGGATGAGTGAGGTTAGAGGTCTGTCCATTGCAGTTTCAAAAAGTATTTAAAGGGATGAGACTGGATGACCTAACAAATGTGTGAAGTGTAGGCAGAAGGCAGGTCTGAAGCATCCTAATGTTAGAAGTTAGACAAGTAAATGGGAATTCTCAAAGGAGGCTGAGTATCTATAGCTAATGTAATGTAGTTATCTTGAATGAAGATTTTAGGAATTTATTGAAAATAAAAATCATCAAGTGTCTTGTTATAATGCATAGTTTGAAACTTTGAGAGTCTATATTTGGTTTATGATTCTGGTTTTGTAATGATAATCTCAGGACACTGCCTGTCATTATGGTTTGGATCTGGAATGTCCATCCAAAGCACATATAGGACTCATGGAAGGTGATTGGTTTACGGGTCACTATAGCTCACTTGCTGTTAGAAGGTGGGTCCTGGTTAGAGGCAGGTCATGGACAATGTTACCTGGACAGGTATATCTTCTTCCTCAGCTCCTATCCTCTCTTCCTCCTTTTCTGCCTGGTGTGAGTAGCTCTTTTTCTGTTACTTCCCTTTTCAACACCATTTCTTCCCTAGAGCTGGTACATGAGCCAAAATAAACCTCTCCTCCTTTAAACTGTGGGAGTTGAGTATTGTGTCTCAGTGAAAATAAAAAACGACAAAGACAGATTTAGTACCAGGAAAGGAGTTATTGTTATAAGTATACCTGACCATGTGGTTCAGAGTCTGTGGAATTAGGTTGCAGGAGGAATTTGGAAAATTTTGGAAACACTGGCTAAGAAGCCTTAGAATGCCATATGCTAAGCTTAGAGAGAAATTCTGTTTGAAGCTCAGAAGACCAGAATGTTAATAGATATCCAAGTGGTAAAAGCAAGGCTCAGGAGGTTTCAGTTGGGAAATAGGACTTAACTGGCAGTGGGATTCGAGACTATGTGTGTTAACCTCTGATGGAAAATTTCTTTACACTTTTCTCATGTCCTGAGACTTTCCAAGAGACTGAGACCAAAGGTGGGAGATTAATCTAGCAGAGAAAATTTCCAAGCAGCCCAATATTGAGGCTGTGGCATAGATGCTGTTGTCAGCTTTTAGCCATATATACCATGAGAAGAAAGACCAAAAGCAGAGCTGAATAATGTAAAAGTTTTGCTGATGACTAGAAAGGAAGCTGCTATAAAGTTAGGGCTTGCAAAACGGGACCTATAGAGTTGGGGCCTATAATTTTTGGCTCAGGAAACCTTGGTTGTTAGAAAAATTAGCATTAGGAAGAAACAGAGTACTTTGTTTTACTTTGACTCAGGACAATTGGCAAAGATACCTTCAGGGTATCTGTGGAATCAGCAAGACCCTACCCATTCAAGTTCAAGGGAGAAAAGCCGTAAAGCTTTCATTTGAGAACAGAAACCCCAGGGCACCATCCTCAAGAAGGGCTGCTTAAGGAATTGGTTCTCTGGGATACAGTTAACAGTACTTAGCCATCCAGGTACTCAGAGGCCAATGCAGCTATGAGCCAAGAGCCACCAGGTGCTGCTCACCTGGCAGCAGACCTTGGCATCATCCAGGTGTTGCTGCTTTTTCAGGCACAAAGAATGCAAGAGTTGTAGAGTCAGGGCAGATTCCACCCAGATTTCAGAGGAAGGCCTAGGAGGCCAGATAATGTGCCCCTCAAAGTGCTGTGTGAGAAGTAGTGAGAAGGCAGCCAAAAGTGCAGTGGTGACCTCAGGAAGATGGAAAGTCCAGGGATATAGACCATCTGAGGAAAGCTACAGGCAGTGAATGAAGCTCACCCAAGAGAGAAGCCATGAAAGCTACAACTGGCAATGCTGTAGGGTGGGGCGACCCAAGCGTTTTGGAGTTCACATCTCATCATCACGACTTGCCCTGAGTGCTGGGCATGAAACTCCAGGATTTAATATTTTCTTTGCTATGTTTACTCTTGCGCCAGTGTCATTCCTTTCTATCACCCTGTGTCTCCCTTTTGGAATGAGCATGTTTACTGTGTGCTATTGTATGTCAGTGTTTAACTTTCTCTTCGATTTTTATGAGGGCTCATAGTTAAGAGTTTTCCTTGCTTCTCAAAGGTGACTTTGGACTTGGACTTTTTAGCAGTGCTGAAAGTTTTAAGACTAACAATTCTAAGAGCTGGACTAAATGCATTTTACATAAAGAGATGAACATGTATCTTTTGGGGTCTAGGAGTGGAATATTGTGTTCTACATCTAGAATTCTACCCAAAGCCTCATATGCTCCAAGGTGGAATTTGTGGAAAGTCATTGGATTATGAGGGTGCTACTGCTGATTTGGAGTTAAGGCAAGTTATTGGGGGCATGGGCTGGAAAAATAGAACTTCCTCCTGGCGTCCTCCTTTTTCTCTCTACTTCCTGGCCACCATGACGTGAGCAGCTTTTCTCTGCTGTGCCCCTTTTTTATACTCTTTCAGCCCCGGAGCTGCCAGCTGACCATGAACTATAACTGTGAGTCAATTTTAGTATATGTGCTGCCGAAGATAGCACAACTATGAGTGACATAAACTGCTCCTCCTCCAAATTGCAGGTGTCAGCTATTGTCTCTCAGTGAGGAAAGGGTTGACGAAGACACCCGTAATGCTGGCCCTTGAACTGAAGGTGGAATAGCAAGGACCTGAGAGAGAAGAGCAAAATATATTGATAGCGCAAATATTCTTTTTATTTATATGAAGTTCTAAAGATCCACTTGAAATTTGGGGTCATGAATGTAATATGAGATTAGTCAGCAAGATTATATATTTTTCTATGGTTACTTACCTGTTGGGGTCCGAGTGTGGAGCAAGAGCTGATCAGGATCTAATTTGAGTTGTATTTTGCTGAATGAATAGGAAAAGTTGAAAGAGGGGTAAAGTTCATACTGATAGAGTATGAGTAGTTATGATTATAACGACCGTTGTGAAATACGAGAACAGTAGATAAAGAAATGAAGACATAAAGGGGTGGGTGGTTGTGAAATTTGGTAGGTCAAAGGAAGGAAGGTTTCACTTGACAGAACATTAGATTCGGGAGAAAGAAAGAGCTGAGACGGAAAGAAGGAAGTGTTAATAGGAGAACTGCATTCCTGAAGATCACGGAAGGGCTGTAGTTTTAGTAACTTCAAGGTCTAGTTTATGGCCATGGGGTAGGTAACTAAGGTAAAGCGGTGATGAAATCAACTGAGTGGCAGATAATGGAAAACTAATCTATATGAAGATTAATGTCGCTGAGTATTGGGACAAAAATTGTTGGAGAGAGATATTATCTATAGGCTAAATTTCAAAGGATTTTGAAAGACAGAGGAAGATGACTGCAAAAGAGGAATAGGGAGCGGTTATTAGAGTGTAAGAGTTGTCAGTGAAATTTGAAGATACTTTCTTTTTTCAAGTCACTTGGAAGAAACACCCTCAAGAATGAGTGTCTTTTTCATTTTATTTTATTTTAATGGTACATTTTAGATGTACATAGTGATAACATTCATCATAGGGGATTTATACCTGTACATGACACATCTTGTAAGAATGAATGCCTTTTTTTTTTAAATTTTTTTAAATTTTTACCAAGAACATGTATTGGTACATTGTATACATAATGATCATAATCAACATGGTTATTTTGTACCTGTACATGATACATCTTGGTTTTCCCCCCTCTTCCCCCCTTCCATTCACCCACCCCTCCCTATTTGCAACAAGTGTATTTACACTTTTCCATTTTTTCCCCTTTCATCTTACTTTTCTTTTAACCTTCTTCTTTATCCCCCTTTTCCCTATCTAGTTCTCCTCTCTTTTGAATAGAAAGATAGTATGAATGCCTTTTTATATGAACTGCTTTGGTCAATGCATATGAGCATAAAATGTCATGTCTGGAGGCCATCATCAAGATCCACTGCATGATCCTCTATGTCTCCTCTCTCCCAGTATGAAGGGCAAGATACAGATTCTGTTACTGATTCCTAAAGAGGGTGACATGGAGGAAAGTTTTCCAGTCACCAGAGATGACTAGTTTACATGCATGAGAAATAACCTTTTATTGTTTTAAACCTCTAAAAGATTATGTTGGTTATTACTTTATAATAATTAAGGGCAACTTAGTATATTTACCTTGATTATACAAACTTCAAAATAACGGAATTTTCAGGGAGAAGGAGAATATTCCAGAAGTATCATGGAGCACAAAACTAGTTGTGTTCCTCATTTAAAACTTAAATGTATCAGTTGTATACAAGATAAAACTTCAGGCATCTGTATCTTTAGAAGGTGAGAAAGCAGAGTAGACATGAAAAACTTAGATTTTACTGAAAGTATGCATGTTTGAAAGGTGTTAAATTAGGTCAGATTGAGGAGACGTTGTTATCAAATAAGGCCTGTTTTGTATGCCACACTGTTAGCCAGTTACTGAAGTGAACGTTTTGCAAAAGAGAGAGGTTTTTTTTTTTTTTTTTTTTACAAGTAGCAGAACACACGGAGATAGGATAGCCCTTTTCAAAACTACCTCTTAGGAACATTCATGATATAAAGTAATAAGGTTTTAAGGTGTTGGGAGGGTGGTTTGAAATGAAGTGATCAGTGTTATACACACTCGTAATCAAACATCATGGCTCTTCATGAAGCGCATATTCAGGAAACGGTGGTATTAGTACTGTCTGAGGGTGGAATATCTGCCTTCCGATATGAAAAGGACACCCGCTGGACTCCCACTCAGGCCCATTTGAAGACTCCGTAGTTTCAACAAAAATTGCTTTCAAGTCTCTAAGAGTTACCAAGGCAACTGTTATAATCATGACACATATATAGAGGTGACAGCTATAGCAAAGCTACTGGGAGACTAAAAATGTGTTAAAGCATTGCCTCTAGAATTAGTAATATTTAAAGACAACTAAAACCAAATACCTAAAAGAAAGCGAAGCTAAAAGATTTGTTCAGATTTTCCCTCAGTTTCAATATGAGAACAGTTTGGATAAGAGATCAGGGATGTCCTGCGTTGCTTGCAGTAATCAAAAATATAAGATACGTGTTAGGCAATCTTTCCTCTAAAACAATAAAGAGAGAATATTTTAGACTTTTCTTAAGCAGCAAAGTTGAAGATATTATATAGGTGCTTGTGTAACCATTTAAGATGAAGCCATTAAAATACGTCAGAAATATTCTCAGCTTTCAGACCATACAAAATCAGGAAGCAGGCTGTAGTTTACTGGCCTTTGATATAACACATGATAGGATTAGTCACCCTCTGCTTTTCAGGAATGTCTACATGATGAGTATATAATTACTGCTGAACACAGTTCACTGAGGCTATTTCTACTACTGGGCTGGTAACCTCCATTGCAATCCTCACTACTCACCAGTACCATGGCTGCAGCACACAGTACCAGGACTGCTAACATTCCTTCTAAATCCATCACCCCGTGTCTCATAGTTTTATCTGCCAGTTCTGGGTGCTTGTGCTTTTCTGTGCTTTGCTGAACACTGAAGAATAATAACTCATTTATGATGCCCCACAATCCTTTGAAGCTTGTATCATAGTTCCAATGAAGAGTTGAGAAAATTGTAATTTGGAAAAGCTCCTGTTCACTGGTATGCAGTGGCCTTGCCACCAGCGTGAACGGCATTTTCCTTTCCACATCATATCACACCTAAAGAATATACGATGCTGCTATGTATTTTGTGCTTTTTACAGTTTTAGACATAACTTATATTTTAATCCCCCCATCTAGGTAAAGTGGTGTCAAGCAAGGTGACCTATGTAATGTTCTAGATCCTTTAATCCTTGGGTGTGTGTGACACATTGAAGAGTTCTTCTGCTGCTATCATATCCCCTAAACTGCTTTGCACTGGGCTTTAAACTGGTTGCCCTTCTTTTCATCTGATTCTATGAAGTTAGTTCTCCAGGTTTCAAATACTTAATATCAAAGCAGAATTTTGGAAAAGAGGACTGATCAAATGAGAGGTATATGACCTCAACTTCTTCAGTATATTTCAAATTGACTTTTTTTTTCCCAAGAAGAGTAAAAAATATTGAAAATAAAATACAAAGTTATGCTTTTGTTTTAGTGAGATAATATGTTTGAGCAGCTTTACCTGTCTTAGAGGAAAGAGATCCAATAAATAATATGATTGAACGCTATAGAAGAGGAAACAAGTAGAAAGGGCTCAACATTTATGAATTATAATTATTGGATATGTGAGTCAATGCCATAGTGTTAGGCAGCAAGTTAGACATTTAGACATTAGCAGGTTTGGAGACAGGTGGCCGGGGGCTACATGAATAAATAGCAAGTGAGACTTGAAAAACAAAGACCTGTTTTTTTTTTTTTTCCTTTTTCCTTTGTTTTCTCAATCATTAGCTGCAGATAAAATCCAAACAAGCTTAAGATTTTAAACTGTGTCCCAAGAGAATGTCATATCCTCTGAGAATGCTGATCAGGTCCAGGGCCACACAAAGTTCACAGAAAGGAGGGTTTGGAAAGAGCTTCCATGTCTCCTGACAAACTACATGGAAACATTCTACTTAGAGAGTAAACAGGAAATTTTTCCCTCTGCAGTTGTTCAAAACAGCCATATTTCTTTTGTAAAAGCAAACCGATCTCTGAGGAAGGAAATGATATCCCTTGAAGACCATGTAATCACATAAATTCAGTCTGAGCCTTAATTCGGCATAACTGCTATCTTGGGGGCAGTTGTAGGCTTCATGCTTGAAAGTGTAATCTCTATCTACTGATCTGAAATTCTATTGCTTTACAATAAACTCTCCCTCATGCTTTTTACAAATGCCTCTGTGTCTTGTCTGAGATCTTTCATTGAAAACACAAAGAACCCAGGACGTGCTGGTTCCTCCAAGTGTCAGGATTTGGCTTCCTCATGACGACTGCATCTAGCAAGTTGTTAGTGACAGTCTTGAGACAGCAGAAAGTCTATCTGTGTAGAGGAGGAAGTTGAGCAGAGTGGTGAAATAACATGACCAATGTCATCCCAAGAGTTTGTGACGTTGGTACTAGATTAAATGTCATCTAACTTTAGGGACACCTTCCTAACTTTAAACCCATTTTACTTGAGAACAGAAATTTATTCAGCCAGAAATTACTCAGATTAGTCAACGTATTTTAATTATTTCTTTTAAAATGTGTCTTTATTAAAAAACATATGCTTTATAAAACAAAGAAGATAAAAGCAGCCGTAATTTCACCATTGTGTAACCTCTATTTACATTTTGCTGTGTACTATTCCCATGTTCTAATTTACATGGAGTTTTAAAGAAAATAACAATGTAATGATGTTTTTCATATACTTGCAATTGCTTGTTCTATTAAGCGTGATTTTTCTGGACATGTTTTGGTTCATGAGCGTCTTTTCTTTTCTTTTTTTGTGCTGGGGATCGAACTCAGGGTCTCGTACTTGCTAGATAAGCACTCTAACCACAGAGCTAAATCCCCAGCCCCGTATGAGCATCTTTCTTAACTATCCCGAGACAAAAAATTTATATAAGGTAGAGAGTATGAATCTTACATCCATTTCTATCTATTTTAGTTCTTAATGTATGATTTAATTATAATTTTAAAAAATTTATACATAATGCTAAAATATGTATACCATTATGTGTCATTATTTTTATAACTTACAATTATTTCTTTTGATCAAATTCCTACAGCTGTTGTATTTGATTGGATTTTAAAGATCGATAATGTCTTTGAGACTCACATTAATCATCAAACCACAATTATGAAAAGCAGGAACCCATCCCTGAAATGTAAAGGAAGTAATACTTGAAATGCCTTTTTTCTGATTTACTTGGGTTGAGTGATAAGTGGTGATGGTAATAGGTGAATTTTCCTGGTAACAGAAACTCTATTTTTAAAGTTATGACATGTCTAAAACACTCAATGTTTAAGGGTGATCCCATTATAGGCAGCTAAGTTAGACAGAAAATAATAAATAGTCAGGGAGGTACTAGGCTCTAAGGAAATCAGCAGAAAGAATGAAGACATCAGAATCGTGGCTGGAGGTGCATCTGCAGAAGGCTGGGCCACAAGACAGAGACGCAACAGCCAGGCATACATGCCTCCCTAAGGGATAAGCAGTAACTTGGAACTGTACTATAACTAACCCCACCTGGTCCAGTAAAGTCCAGACAGGCATCAGTGGTGCAGGTGGGTGACTAGAGCTTCTGGACCCATCTGTTCCCCCAAATACCTTTATTTTTCCCATGTACCCCTGCTACCTGACCCACTTCCCTATTTGATCAATATCAGCTGAGCAGTTATAGATTATAGATTGACCCACACTGTACCCACATTTTTACTTTGCTGTGTAAATTACCCCTGATAAAGGGCCTTGGTGACAACCCACTTTGGGGTCCCTTCCTGTCTTTCAGAAGTTATCTCTCAATAAATTTTTCCTACTCTTAATTTCCATTGTTCCTTAAATTTTTTTCTTTGATTTCAGGGGACATGAACTTGGTGTATCTGACATCTAGCAGGTTGGGACTTATATTTTCCCCTGTATCACTTCACACAAATACTTAACTGTTTTCACTCTATGTATTCTGTGTGTAGCAATTGTGGGACATATGAAACTACTCAATAAATTGTAGGGTGATGATTAGTGTATATCCAAGAAGAGGAAGATGGCCTTTTGTGGATGCTTGAGTTTACTAATATATTTTGGACTAAAATAATTATATCAAATAATGTCATAGTTACTTAATGAAAAATCTATTTCCAGATCCATTTTTATACTACTGCTGCATTATATTTGTTAGAGTTTTAGCAATATAAACAAGTTATCATCTTTTTTTGTGTGTGTGTGCCAGGGATCAAACTCAGGGCCTTGTACTTGCTCGGCAAGCACTCTACTGAGCTAAATCCCCAGCCCAAGTTATCATCTTTTAAAATTAAATGCCTTCAAGGGACAGGTATAGATAATTTTAGTGAAATATTTGGGTGGAAAGTGATTTTTTTATAGTCACTAATGGAAAAGAAAAGTTATGTGTAAACTGATTTTTTTCTAAAATACAGTATTTCAAACATAAGGAAGGAGGAGCTTTATAAAAGGTTCTTTGATAATTTCTGAGTGAAATAATCATTAGATTTTTTTCATATTTTTTTGGTACCAACATTCTTTTAAATATATCCTATATATTCTATGGAACGCTGTGATATTTCATCAATAATTCTCTTATAAGTGACAATTCTGAACATACTATGATGCTATCCTAAAGAATAACAAGGGAAATTTATCCTATTTATGGGTATTTCCAGACTGATAAGATTAAATACATCATGAGATTTGAAAAATGAGCAAGTTAATAAGATAACAAACATAGGTTTAAAACAGTTTTAAAGACTGCTCCCCCAAAATAAGTGAAGAAAACTCAAAAATATTGATCAAGACTTCTGAAGTTGGCTTATGTATTCTTCTATCATCCAGCCTCAAATCAGAGAATTTAATGACAGTTATTGAGTAAGTCACTAAATACTGCATATGGAGGATCTTGACACTCCTTTAGCCTGATCCTTCCATCACGTAGATGATGAAGCTGAGACACAGAGATTTCCAAAAGACTTCAGGGTTACATCAGATCTGGATATAGAATCTAGGCCCCTTGTTTCTCCACCCTGAGTGCCTTCCACATATTGGTTCTATTATGAGATTCGTTTCCAACTGTGCAAATACCAGCTTTCTGCTCTGACTGCAGGGTTGTGTTGGCTTGCTTCCTCTTGAGGAAACTAGGGTGGATAAGCTATGTTGATGGCCTCTTCTCTCTAAGCCCACAGTGCACTGTGTGGAGGAATAGGCTGTGTTACTTATCCCTTTCTGTCTACAGTTCCTACTTCCTTTTTATCTGTCTGCAAACCAGTTTTGTTAGGGGCATTTAATTTTCAGCCTTGTCTGTGATAGAATCTATATGTCTTTCCTCTACTACCTTTCCTTTTTGTCTGCCTGGGCACATTCTCTGTATCTTTATTGTCATTAGATATTTCATTTGCTGGAGTCTTTTTTCATTTGTAACCTACCATTTGATTTTATTATTTTCTTTCAGTCTTAGGCTTATTTTGAGTAATGTATTTTCCTGGTACTCTTTTCTCTCAGGAAAATAAAGAGAAAATATAAGACAGAGGGGAGAAACCGTCATATTATTAAAAGTGAAAAACAAATTCTCAGTTTGGCTGTAACTTTGTCTTTTTTCTTCATGTTCTTTGTTTTTTGTAAATCTTTTTTTTTTTTTTTCCCCTAGTAAAAACGAAAAACCCAAGATCGGACCTGAATCCTCAGACACTCCAGTAATTAGCAAGCTCATTTATATACTTTTTATCCACTGGTCAATATAAATCAAGAAAGGAAATCAAGAAGAGCTTTTACTAATTAATTTATCCCCCTTCATTGCAGTATCTTTTTAAAATTGTAACACTGATGAAAGGCTCATTAAGTAATGCATCAACTGATGTATCCACAATAGAACTATATTTCTGGTAAGTTAGACCGGGAGAATGGCTAATTTTCTAGATATTGTTGTTGCTCCAGATGTGTAGGGAGGTAATTTCAGAGCCACAAAAGTGAAGCAGTTCTGTGGCTTTATGGTGACAGCTCATTTTCTAACCCTGTTTCTTATGATCTGAATGACCTGGTCATGATGGTGGCCTCCAGATGATTTCAGAAGAGTTAAAAATTACATAAATACCCACAGAAAAAAACAAAACTTTGTGATCAGTGATGCTTTATGATGAAATATTGTTGTAAATGTTTCATAAGCCCCAAAGGCACACATTAACATGCACTTTTTCCTTCACCATTGCAGACATCTGCAGGATCAGATTGTAGGAGCCAGCACACATCATGCCCGCTGCTAGCTTAGTGTGCTTCTGAGAATGACAAAATATATGTGAGAATCTTCACTTCTGCTTTGTTCTATCCATCTTTTGTACGGAATTAGGATATCTGGTTTACTTTCATCTCTAACGTTACTTCCAAATATTGACTAACTTCCAAATAAACAGGATTTGCTGAAAATTTTAAAGGATCATCTAAGAAATTACCAGCTTATCTACAAACTCAAGATTAGCACAAATCGTGGTGGCAAAGCCTTTCTCTCCCCTTCTTCAGCCCACTCTCTGCCTGCTTACCCTTCAGCCATTCCTTCCCCATCTGTGGCTGTCTAGGTATTTTTGCATTGTCATTTTTTGGCACCTTAGATGTACTATTCTGGATTTAAATTACTTAATTCTGTTCTTAAGCCTACTATGAAGAGAAATCTTTCAATTGTATGCTTTTCTTAGCCGTCATGTCAATTCCATCAGTGAATTCTGCAGTTTTTACCCTCAGGTTCCTTCATAGCAATCACAATGATACGAGACATTACTATTTCTCACCTGGCTCTTTGCAATAGCTTCATAACTACCTTCCTTACTTCTGTATTTAACCTCTTATCCTGTACCAAGGCCAGTGTGCACCTCTTGGGATATAAGTCAGGTGATGCCATGGAGTCGTCCAGACCCACCAGTGATGTCCCACATCACTCACCACGTAAGTCGTTGCGATGGTCACACACAGTAATCTGTCTCCCCGCTGCCTCTGTAACCCTCCCTCCTGCTGCTGCTGTCCTGTGGATTCCTTCCTGTCTCGTGACTATCTTACATCGTGCTGCCTCTTGTTCCTTCCCTGTGCTATTCTCTCTGCCTGGAGGGTCTTAGTCCAGATGTTTACATGGCTGGTGGGAACATTCTTCTTAGTTCCTGCTCAGCTGTCATCTCATTGACAAAGTCTTCACCAAGGTGGTCATATCCTTAAAAATAGCATTACTTCTCTACTATACTACCTGTTCCTTGTGACTGAGTGATATTTTCCTTGATAGCATTTATTACCTCAATATGTTTGTGGTTTATTCATGTCTCCTTCATGTCTCTTAGAAGACAATTTGCATAATAGCAGAACTTTTGTTTAGCATGTAGAAGGGGCTTAATAAAGGGCTTGATGCAGTCCTACTTAGTCATTTTTGTGTTTATTGCCTTAGCTTTTGGGTTCATACCCAAAAACTCGTTGTTAAAATCAATGTCAAGGAGCTATCCCCTGTGGGTATTTTTTTTTTTTTTTTGAGGTGTGTGTTTGTGTGTGTGTGTGTGTGTGTACACCTGTTTGATTCTTGTGTATGTGTGTGCATGCTGGGAATTGAAGCCAGGGATTTGTACATATTAAGTATATATTCTACCACTGAGCCATATTCCCAGCTTATCCTGTGTTTTATCCTAGGTATTTTATAGTTTTGGACTTCACATTTGCACAGGAAAGGAAGTAATCAAGAAAATGTAAAGGTAGCCTAAAGAATGGGAGTAATTGTTTGCAAACTGTATATATAACAAGAGTTTAATATACAAAATATGTAAGGTACTCACAAAACTTAATGGCATTCAAAAAACCCAATTAAAAATGTGTAAAGAACTTGAATGGAATTTTTTCCCCCAAAAGGGTACTTCTAGATGGTTCACAGACCTACAAAAATGTGCTCAACATTACCAATTATTAGAGAATTCTAAATCAGAACCACAATGAGTTCTCATTTCACACCTACTAAGATGAATATAACCAAAAAGACAAGAGATAAGAAGTGTTGGTAAGGGCGTGGGGAAAAGGGAAACATTACAGACTGTTGGTGCAAATGTAAGTTGTTATAGTCATTATGGAAACAAAAACCATATGGAGATTTCTCAAAAAATTAAAAAAGGAACTACTATATCATCCAGCAATCTTACTGAAGCTGTTGTAAATAAGGAGGGAGGAGGGGGTGAAGGGAGGGGAGGGGAATGGGAAAAAAGAAGCAAGAAGACATACCATGTTCAGGTACAAATCCCCTATGATGAATGTTATCACTATGTACATCTAAAATGTACCATTAAAATAAATTTTTTTAAAATATATTTTTAAATGAAATTAAAAATATATAGTGAGAGAGAAAGAAAGAGAGACAGACAGAGAGGCAGGGAGAGAGAGAGAAAGTGATATTGGTATCTCAAAGAGATACCTGAACACTTGTGTTCATTGTACCATTGTTCACAATAGATAATAACCTAAGTGTGTATCGTGAGTGCTGGATGAATGGATGAAGACACTCTGGTACATATACACAAAGGTATATTATTCAGCTTTTAAAAAGCAGGAAGTCTTTCCATTGTGAAAACATGAGTGGACTTGAAAGACATTAAATTAAGCAAAACAAGCCAGACACAGAAACACAAATGCAGTGTGATCTCACTTATATGTGGAGCCTAAAATGTCAAAACTAAAGCAGAAAGTAGAATGGTGATTGCAAGGAGCTTGGGGAAAGGGAAAAAGGGAATCTTTGGTCAGAAAGTAAAAACTTTTAGTTGTAAAATGAACAAATTCTAGAAATCTTATGTACAACACAGGCAGTGATGGATGTGTTAATTTGATCATAAACAATGTTATGATTTGATATATATATATATATATATATATACAGTATATAAATATACAGATCAAACCTTTCCATTGTATACCTGGAATATATTCAATATTTGTCAATTATTTTTAAACTAGTTTTCTTTCTAACTAGATTAGAAAGAAAAAAATGACAAAAGGTTAAATAAGAAGAAAGAAGTTATTAAACTGTTTTAAAACTGTCTTTGGTATAGGCTATATAAGACCAAGTTTCTGAGTAATCAAGAGAAAAACACTCCTTTGCAGAAAGATACCAATTTTGTAGGTCAGCAGTATAAATTGGATGATTAATATTGTAAAGAGCTTATCAAAGTATCTATCAATAGCAAACTTTGACACCTAGCTATGCTACTGTTCCTCTTCTCTCTACCTGTGGAATTCGCATCTTTACTCCAAGATGCAAGCACTAAGTCCTCAGGGAAAGAAAAGCACAATATTGCCACCCTCCTTGCCTTCCTCTAGTAGAGCCCATCTGGGCCCACAAGGTTGAATTTTGTTACCTCTGTTACAAAAGTCTGTTGTCAAACATTTCATCTCTGTGATGTATTATTTCATTTTACTAAGCCATTGATTAAAATCCATGAAGATGGAATCTGCCCTTGTTGAAATCGAGTCAGTGAATCAATAAAATTAAAAGAAAATAAATCTTTATAATCCATTTGAAGTTGACATGTTGAAGGAGAATCTTGAGGTTCTGATGTGAACCAGATGAGTAACTGCTTCAATTTCACATCCTTCTTTACAGGAAATAAGTGTGTATAATCTTTTGTTCATCTATTCCTACAAATACTCAAAATCCTCCTTGCCAAAATTCAAACTCTCAACTACTTCTTAAATTTTATAATCATGTTTATAGGGGACAGTGCGAACGGGGTCTGATAACAGCAGCAATGAAAGGAATGACAGTAGAAAAGGAAGAAATGCAATTTTCCCTAATAATCGAAGTTGAAAATTGACTTAAAATACAATTACATTGTTAAATGTATTTTTCGGTAGAAATGTGAGAATTTTATGGCTATTTCTCTACACTTTACTGATCTGGAGGACATCCTTGTCAAAATAGGTCATTAAGAGTGTTTGGGGATGATCTTACAAATGATATTGATAGACACAAGCACCCCAGGCAGAGCCACTTCTTGTCAACTGCCAGAACTGGGCTAAGCACTGTCGAAATATTTAATAAATGTTGTATCTGCAGACTTTCACAGCAACCTGGTAATTTAGGTTTTGTCATTTCCTGTGGATGAGGGAAACAAAGGTGTGGCTGTCTGGTCTTCATATTGAGTCTCCATGGAAAATAAGGACTTGACTTTTGCTGTAATACCTCACAGCTGGAACCTGAATCACTCATAGTATATGCCCGATATTAGGTGAATTAGCAATTTATTGTCCACACGGAGAAGATCAGTGTCTAATGACCTCCTTGTACCTAGTACCTCTTGACTAGGTACAAAGGCTGTGCAGATCCCACCTGGCAGTCAAACCTGACTTGGCTTTGCATTAGTAGTTATCTCACTGAGTCCTTTTCTGCTGTGAATAGGTATGTTCATTTGTCCATCATTAATATCCACCTTTTTTTCCTGTGATAAAATAATCTCAAAATCTCAATGATGTACAACCTGTAAATGCCCATTTCATTCCCATGCTGAGCATGTGGTTTGGGTGATCTAGGCTGGGTCAGGCTGGACTCCAGTTCTGCTTTCGGGACTGTGTTTTCACTGATTGGGATATAGTCTCCCCACTGCAGATTTGAGCAAGAGACAGCGATGCCGTGTGATGGCTCATAGAGCCCTTGTCTGGAACTGACCACCACCACTCTTATCCACATCCCATTGGCCAAGGTCATTACCAGCCTTGCTGAGGGAACACAGTCTCCGTGCACAGTGGAGTCCCTGCGGAGTCCTGTGTCAAGGGCCTGGATGTGTAATCCTGACACACAGAGGGAGTGAAGAAATGAGAACAATGTGGAAACAGTAGAAACTGTTTCATAGTCTATGCTCTAATGACATGGCTGTATCTAAAATGTAAATAAGAACATTACCTCACGAAGATCTAGTGAGAATAAAATGAGATAATATATATAAAAGTCACAGGGAATGATGTCTAGATAGTAAACATTTAATAGTAGCCTTTATTATTATTTTAATGGTATTCTAAAATATCCCCATTGCCTTTCTTTGGGTGGGTGCTGGGGCTTGAATTTAGGGCCTTGCGCTCGCTAAGCAAGTGCTCTACCACTGAGTTAAATCCTTGAACCTCGCATTGTGTCTTGATTCATGTAAATCAATTGATTTTTGAGCACTTGCTTTAATAGTATTTACTAAGTAAGTATTTATTGAACTATTATTCTGAATCTGTCTTACCCATTAGTACTTAACTCTACATCTGCTTTTCTGTGCTTGCTTGCGTGGTTCCTGGACATCTCTGTATGTACTGAGATTCCTGATATCCTAATTCTCCAACTCCGTGGTTGGCATGATTTCGGACTCCTGGCTTTACCTTAGAGCAAGTGAGAGTGAGTGAATTTACTGGTATTTGGTGAACTTTAATATCAACTTTGGATTCAGACATTTTAATTTTTTCTTGGGCATGTTATTTTGAGTCAGGCAGCAGCCATAATTTTCTCAACTGAGATGAAGTTTTTGCTCAAATAAAGTAGATTTTATAATTTAATGAGGCCATACTAAACTCTTTAGTTTAAATTTT